>PVHY01003096.1:33177-113886 GCA_004024945.1 Uropsilus gracilis | reverse complement strand
ATCTATCTATCTATCTATCTATCTATCTATCTATCTATCTATCTATCTATCTATCTATCTATCTATCTATCTATCTATCTGTCATCTATCTATCATCTATCTATCTACTATGTATCAATGTACCTATTCATCCTCTATCCAATTACAATAACTTTTTCTTATATTTAAAGTGAATAGGTATAGAAATCAAAATCTGAAAGGATCTATGTCATGTTTCTTAAAATCTTATCTTACCATTTACATTTTTATAACTCTAGAAAAAAGCTTCTTTCTATAATCTTAAAGTTTCACTTGAAACTTATTAACTGCATTAGAGTAAGAGAAGAAAATAATGCCCAGTATTGTTCCAACTCGAAACAGAGGAAACACTAAAAACATTTCCGTCTAGAAAGAGCTGATAAAGCTGAGATTTAAAAAATAATTATCCTTGGCTTTCAATACTTGTCTAGCATTGTGAATTAAGCACTAAATTTGTTAAAAACAAACAAACAAAACACTGGCTACTTGACATCTATAAGTATGACCCTAAACACTCTGTCTTCCAGATTGATTTCTACAGGTCCCTAATTACGTTCTTGGGTGAACACATGTGAGTTACAAGCAGTTGTTTGACCTTGACCACTTGTTTAACCTTTCCTGATCCTGAGGCCATTTTATATACCTTTCACCATAAGCCACCACAAAGTCTTAGTGCACAGAGAAGAATGTAAACAGATTTTTAAAAAGAGAAAGGGACTTTATGACTCCAAATTCCAAGACCATCATAGTTGAAAAGACATTATTATCCATTTGAAATCAATTCAATAATTAATATGTATTGATTTTTGTAATCACTGAATTTTAATTTGAGAATTATAATTAGAAATATCCCAGTTCATAAGGATTACTAGAATTAAAAATGAAAATGCTCTTTTTCAAATTGTGGAAGAAATATATAGGATGTGTTTTATGTATGGATGTTAGGAAAAGTTTAGAAAAATAAATCTTCAGAACTTTTAGATTAGATAATTTTAAAATAGTATTTTACTGTAGTGTTGTTTTTTTTTTTTTTTTACCCTCACCCAGTATGTGAGATTTAAATATGATAGTTAAGAGAATACAGAATGATGATCATTTGGACAGGTAAAACTGCTTTGAAATATTCTCATTAACATTTTAAGAACTGCAAATTTAAAAATCATTTTAATTTTCATAGAGGAAGCATTTAAATATCTAGTGGGAAAGAGGTCAGCTAATAGATTTCATTCTCTCAAATTATTAAAACTCTGACCAAATATGTATATTATTATTGTATCTGTAAAAAAAATGCCAATAATGAGAGGCTGCATATGTGGAGACATCAAATCAAGTGAGGACCTTAGGAACTGAAACCAGTTCTTGTAAGTTTCAAGGAAAAACACCGTTGAGGTGAACTGAAACTAATGGGCTCTAGTATGTTTGTTTGTACCTTACCATCTTCATAAGATGAAATAATTTTTACATCAGATCCCACATAAATGAAGGCATCTGTTTCAACAGCTATAGGCTGCAGATATTATTTTATTAAGTTTCCCATTCAGAATTTATGCTGTGATCCCTTTCAACAACCCATGAGCTTAAACATGACACCCTTCCCATCCCCCCACTCCTTCATCCCTCCTACTTCCCACTCCTCCTTCCACACCTTCCCCACTCGCTCCATAGACTAAGATGCTTATAAATTAAAGCAAACATGCTAAAACTAATGGAGGGTGAAGGATTCAGCTTGGTTGCATTTCAAAGAACTCCTTCTTTCCATAGCGATGGATTCTGTGCACTGCCCCTTTTTCTTGGGGTTCTTCCTCTTTCTTACAGATGCCAAAGAAGGTTTCCTGTGCTCTTTTGCCGTCCTCTTGGCTGCTGTCTGATTTCATGACCTCTAAGTTAATCCTCCTTTTTTTCTTGTTAGCAAGTGTAAGCAGGCTGACTTCAAACAGACTGCAATAGGTCACAAAGTTTAATGCGGACAGAGATAATCATCTAAATTACATTTCTAGGTCTGATGGGCTAGACAGACTCAGAGAGGAACTTTACCAGCATGTTTGTTGTTAATCAGCAAGGTTGGTGGGTCTCAGAGTGTGGCTGCTCTTGCTTCCTCCCGAGGGGCTGGGTCCTACTGACTGATTAGTCAAGGCAGCTGCATTAACTTTCTTCTCCCACAAAATGTGTCATGTCCCAAAAGGACATGAAAGTCAAATGTAGCCACAGCTCAAACACCAGACGCACTCTTTTCATCTCTGGGGAATTACCTGCCCTGTTCTTGTAGATCATAATCCTTGCTCAACAGTTGTTGTTGATTTTCATGATCTGTTAACACTTAGGAATTTATGCATTAAAGAACTTTCTTCTGCATTTATTTCTTGTAAGAGCTAGGCAAATGCCTAACTTGTTGTATATTTTTTATGACTACATTTGTATTAATGTTGAAAGGAAGAAGAAACATGGAATGACTCTAAAGATGAAAGGAGCCCAAGTAACTTTACCTCCTAAAGCTCATAGACAAACTTCCCTTTGGAATTGGCAGAGGGAATATCATCACCATGTTGCCTCTACACTATAAGCTCTTCCAATTTGGTTACATGTTTCAGTTTATCATAAAAAAGCAGTCTTTCCTCTGACAGAAGATGTTGTTAAATTGTATGTTTAACTGAACCATTTAGGAAAATGAACTAGAATCATTTTAACTTAATTATTTTTAATGTATATGTGAATATAACATAATGTCTCATCTCTGTAACATCATATAATTTATAAAAGACCTTTATACCTATTATCATTTTACTCTTAATAACAACCCAGTAACACCACAAGCTTTTAGACGATTTCAAACCAAGGTTGCCATTTGCAACAGCATGGATGGAACTGGAGGGGGTGATGCTAAACAAAATAAGTAAGAAGGAGAATGACAAATACTGGATAAGTTCAATCATTTGTGGAATAGAGAAAAACAGAGCAAAGTAACAAACACAATTAAACTAAGATAAACCCTAGAAATCTGACTGTGGAATTGAAGCTATCAGAGGGGGGAGAAGAAAGAAAAGGAAAAGGGCATCTAGGACTATGGCAGAGGGTTATGGGTGTCTCTCAGAGTCTCCCACCACAACATGTGTGCAATGTGGTCACATACACTTAAACAGTGTAAATTTCCATTTCTGAATTGTATATAGCATTATAAACCAATGCTACGAATAATACAATTGAAGAATTTTTTTAAAGCTCATTAAGTCAAAATAAGAAATACCATTAACGGAATAAAAGACCAATTAAATAAGTTGGGGAAAGTATTTTTTGTCCATTTGACACATCATTTTCCGAGAAGTGGCATCTTGTATCACTCAGGTAACAAGCAACAGAGGCAGCATGAAAATTCAAGTCTTCTGACAATGTCACACCCAGTCTGTACATAATTGAATAATGTTTCACAAAATGTGGTCTACTGATGAAATACACTAGTGGTTTTTTAAAAAAAAGAGCAAAAGTCATTCTCTCAAAGAGGCACTGTTGGCAGACTGGGTAGGTAAATTGTGCTTACTCAATAAACATTTTAAAGTGACACAATATGACCCACTGAATTGATTTAACAAGAAGGATGCTGATTTGTCAAAATAGTCACATATGTAATAATGTTTCTAAAATCTTGGATGACTCTGAACAGCATGGAATTTATAAAAGCCACAAATATATGAAATCAAATTTTGGTTTAATGTTGAAGAAATCATGTAGAAATCTAATAAACAAATAGCATGCAAATGATTAAAGTCAAAGCTAGAATCAAGGGAAAGAATAAATTTTTATAAATTCCAATCTTAAAATATATGAAGGCTTTTCATGAATTGTAAAAATTTTACCTTCTCCATTTACCCACCAGAAAGAAGAGAAAGGAAATATAATCTGTAAACTTTAGACTCAGTGGTAATTAATCATTCAGAGAACTGAAGGAAAAAATAGATATATTGTGAATGTTGTGGGGAGATCTCTAGAGATGGGAAATGAAATTAAAGAGAAGGAAATTAATAGAATGTGGAGGGTATAAATTTCCAGGAAAGGATCTTTTAATGACGTATGATTGGTCAAATGATTACTAAGCATCTCACCCATCTTTCATGAATGAACAGTAGGAGGCATGGGTGAAGATTATATTAGTAGTCATATAATAATATATCATCAAAATATGAATCTGGTGTGTTAACAAGCACAGATTTTATTTTCCTTATAAGTTTGATGAAAAAGAAGTGTACTTTTGTTTATAAAACTTACTTTTACCAAAACAGATATAGACAAAACAGCAAAACAGAATGCTACAACAACAACAAAAAAAAAACCTTACAAGATTCTTAAATGAAATTTATATCCATCATATACTACTTTTGGAGGGACCTATCTTTTATCTGCTATTGGCAAAGCTTGCCCTTTTGTGTTTTAACCCTTTGAGCAAGCACAAATAAAAACATTATAAATTATGTTCTCAAAATAATCATTGGAATACTCCATCCTGGTTTATGTTACATAAGCAAAACATTAGTACTTTTGAAAATTCTGGAATAGTTGAGAAAAAAATCAGAACATCTCTGTGATTCAGAATAGCTCAGAGGAAAGGTTTAAAAATGCTAAGGAAATGAATAAAAGCACATTTTTCTCTTAAAGAATACAGTGGTCAATAAAACATTGAAAGTCAAGTAATGGAAAGCATGATAAAAATCTATTTCTTTTTTGTACCTTGGAAAAACTATCTCCTTGGTGACATTACTGGGAAATTAGTCTTTCTACATACAAAAATGGGATTTCTTAAGAGGCAAAGAACAGTCTTTCCTATCATATAAATAGATGAAATGTGAAAAAAACTGCTTTGGAAAGAGAATGCACCTGATGTGCATAATTTTCAAGCAGGTACTTTTTACAAAAGGTGCTTTTTACAGCAGGGCATGTGATCAAGACAGTTAAAGGATGTGGGTCTCAAAGGCAGTGCCTGGTGCAGAGGCCCAGGACCAACACTCTGTATTCTTGAGACCTACCCACTCCTGCTGAGTCAAAACTCAGGGCCAGTCACCTGCACAAAAGCTGTAACAGTCAAAAGGACTGTTCAAGTTCGAGAATCATTTGTTTAAGGAAAAGCAGTGACGGGGAGGAAGAAAAAAACTGTAAGCAGCCAATTGTAAGCAAAGTCAGGAAACTGATAAAAATGGTCCTCCTGTCTCTAAGGGAATGTATCTTATGCCCCTACAACATGTACAAGCAACCAGTGGCACTTTAAGGAATAAGAGCTAGTGGCAAGTGAACGAAAGAAGCCTCTGACTGGAGAGATACTGGATGGCAGACTGTGGGTCTAATCCTCCATGTTCAACACCCTGAGCCAAGGAGCCAGCAGTGGGAGGACTCTTGGTGTCTGGAAAAGGGAATTATCACAGGGTGTCTTTATTTTATTTTATTATATATATATAACTTTATTTTATATATATTATACTATATATATAATTGACATAACAGTATATTTAGACATTATATAAGTGTCAAGAGTTCATCATTGAGAATCAGCATGTATGTATACCATCGGCTCTTACTAGGCTTCTCACTGTGACATGTTCTGAACTTTTGCTGGTTTGTATTTATGAGCACACAAATAGGGAAACATAGAAACTTGTAATTACAAGTAATTTGAGACTGGGATATTGTTTAACTTCATTTATAGATTAGTGGATCTTCACAAAGTCATTGGTTCTATTCAACCCTGGTTCTGTTCAACTCTGAATTCCTTCTGTAATACTGAAGCTAAGTCAACTACATCATATAAGAGTTCTGAAGAGGACATTACTCTCTCTTGAGGGAGACTGCTAGATTCTCTTCTGAAGGCTATAGGTATGAAAACTTACTAATATTGAACCTGCAGCTGTGTTCTTGTTGAGAGGCTTAATCATATACTAACGTTAGCTCATTCGCCATTCATTTTTCACTGCCCATTATTCAATCTCTTCTTAGTGTGGGGGAATCCTCTACTATAGCAGCCAGGTAGTCCTGCTCCAGCTGTCTGGTAAACAGGGTACCGACAAGTGACTGTCCTTGGTCACCTGGATGCACTATTCTATGACTTTGATTTTGGGAGCAAGTGATATGTTAAAAAGGGCAGTTTCAAATCTTGTCATATATGTTGCCCAACTCCAAAATGAACTGTGTATGCAATACTTTATAACCAGGTCTTTTAAATTATTTCATTTAAGTATAAAGCAAACAACAAATGCAAACAACTTGCAGTAAAACTGGTAATCTTGGAAGGGAAACTGACATACACTTGGAAGCCAAATTATACTCTAGATAACAGGCTTATAGAAATTTCTTCAGGGCAGAACATGATTTGATCATGAAAATATACAAGCTTCTGATAACAGGCATTTTATTTCACAGCTGAGCAGGCTTCCTCATTTGTCGTCTGGGGTAAAAATACCTTAGTAGCTTAAGAAAAGCTAATTGCATAGCAATTAATATCATGAGCTTTAAAACCAGACAGACCTGAATTTAAGTCCATGGCTGTTCCTTGTTTGCTGTGATGATAATGCCCATCATATATGGCTGTCATATATACTAAAATGATCATATATGCCAAGAAGAGAATGTGGCATATAGACATTTTTTCAGGATCAACTATACTATTGCACAAGCTCACTCCAATTATGAATAATTGTTTTGATAGAGGAATCTTAGTTTGTAAGCTATAAGTAAGAAATAATTTTATTTTTTCCTACCTCTACTATCACGCTCTGTTGACCAACCTCCTTTCTTAATAGGCTTTGCTCTCTTACTGCTTTTAAAGTCTGTATAATTATACTTCAGTCAATGCCAGTTATAAAAGTCTCATTTTCATCATAAAAAGTTAGGTTTATTTACTAAAACTCTAATTTAAATCCAAAACATCCCCAGGGAAGTTGAGATTCCCAGTTTCTATAGTTAGCAGTGAATGGAGAGGTATAATAAGTTTTATTTTAAGATGGTTCTTATAATTCCTGGCTCCTGATGTCTATACATCTTCCTCCATTTACTCGGGCCAACAGTTATCTAGGTGTTATTGTAAAGGGAATTTGCAGATAGAAGAAAGATTCAAATCAGTTGAACTTTAATTAGAAAGATTAATAGAGATCATAGAGAGGGAAGATGAAGAGAGAAATTCAAGAGGACTAAGAGGACTTAAAGGTGTAGGAGATTCTCCATTGCTAGCTTTGAAGATGGAGATTCTTCATTGCTAGCTTTGAAGATGGCAAGGAATGCAGGCTGCTTGTGGGAGCAGAGGGAATTCCTTGGCTGACAACTAACAAGGCAACAGGAACTTCAATACCACAGCACCTGGGAACTTCATTCTGCAATAACCTGAATTAATCTGAAAGTCACTTCTTCTCTAGAATCTCCAGGCAGGAATTCAGTCTGACCAATACATTGATTTCAGCTTTGAACAGGAAACCCAGAGACCTTGGCCTTGGATTTCTGAGACCCTAATTTTGAAACAGCAAATAATGTTGTTTTAAATTGTTGAATTTGTTAGGAAAATGAATACTGAGAGGTCACAGATACTGTATAGTATATGTTTTCTCTTAGTTTTCCTAAATTCACTCCTCTGGATTTGAGTTTAAGGAAGGAAAAAGGAAAATAAATGTTTTCACTGGTCATCACTGTTGATCAAGTTCATTGTTTACACTTGATGTGTTATGTGTAGCCTCAAATGAATCCTGATGATAAAACAACTAAATGGAACACCCAGAAATTCAATTACCTTTCCAGCTAACTTACAGGCTCACACACCCTTTTTCCCTGTGCTGGGTTATGAATAAATTCATAGAAGTAGTTTCTTCTACCTCCTATATCTTCAACTCTGGGGGGAGAGGTTGAGGATCATGGTTCTAGATTCTGAGATATACTTTTAGGTATAAATACACCTGTAGGTCCTTGCTCCTTCTTAGCCTGGTAAACTTCACCAAAGATAGTATCTCAGAAAGTTCTTCCTCCTTCTGGCAGTACAAGGTCATTTCAATCCCTGTGTGACCCAACAGGTAAGCAAGTACCTTTCTCTCAGAGAGGATAAATCATGGACCGCTCACCAGAGGTTACCTCTTTGCTTTCTCTATCCCCTTCTATCTCACTTGCTGCTGAATATGTAAATGTTTGAGGCTAAGAAGGAGTCTATACAATTTAAAGTTAAAAACCAAACATCTGGTAAATTCTAGAGACAGTAATGTGACATATTGCTGTAAGTATATTCATGCACATAAAGCATAATAAAGGTGAAAATATATATTAAGTACTTTCTAGGCATTGTGCTAAGTGGGAATAATCAAAAACCTAGAGTTGGCTTAGAGAAATATGAGAGAGAGAGATAGATAGATAGATAGAGAGAGAGAGAGAGAGAGAATGAGACAAAGGGACAGGGTAACTATAGTGTTATATATATATACATATAAAACAAAGAAACAGATTAACTATAGCATTAGTTAATAATAATAATATCAACAATTATTTCACCATCTTGAGCAATATTGTTCTAATGATAGGGAAATCACTCTGCTTAAAACAAGTTGTGAATGAGGTTGTGAATGCTTTTTCTGGTGATAAAAAAAAAGTAGTTCCATTTAAAAACTCCATTTAAATTTAACATGTTAAGATTTAAGATATATTTCCCTTCAAGTTATTTCTTGGCATAATGAATTGATATACTTCTGCTTTTTGTCCTTTTGGGAAAGCAAAGCAAAAAAAAAAAAAAAAAAACAGAAAACATACAAACAAGCACACACTTAATAAAGTCAGATGTCCCCTTTGATCTCCCAAGATCGGGATTTGACTGAAGAGTTACCCTCAGTCTCCACCCCAGGATCTTCAAGACAGTCACCCCCCCAAAAAAAACCAAATGTGTGTTTTACAAATCAAAAGGATGACTTACGTAGATGTCTTTTTTGCTATTTTAGATGTGAAATTTAAAAATCATACCATTTTTTATTATACCCAATAAAAAGTGAAATCTTTATTCTGTGGGCCTGCAAAAACAACTTTTGAAGTCGGATGTATCCATCAACATACTTATTAGAGCCATTTCCCCCCACAGTTCTGGGGAGAATCTAAAAGCCAATTCCAGTATGGTTTAGATATTCATAATTGTTTACACGTGTTTCAGTAACAAAATATATTTGGGGGGTTGGCACTTTGCTTTAGGATTTGGGACAGCTGGAAATGATTATCACTATGGGTCAAAGTGTTCTAACTGCATAATGGTGTTAAAAAAGAATATAATATCCTGAAATATTTCCTTCTAACATGGAACACAGATAATCTTATTAAACTGAGTATTTAAATATGGATTGACTGTTGTCTGGCCAATTACACACAAACATATCTAAGGAAATATATTCTCAGTAGAATTATCAAATAGAAAATGATGCAGCTGCTATTATTAATATTATTGTCACATAGAGGACTAGACAGTTAATATTCTATGTATTGCAGTGACAGGTCCTAATTAAATATTTAAGAGAAATTGTTCCCCATTATGAGACAATGCATCGAATGCCTTAGAGATGTGCAAAAATTCTTTCATAATAGCTTATCCAGAAAAAAATTAGAAAAGATGATTAATAAGGGATTCGGTGACTCCCAGAATTCAAAGTGTTTCTTTTAAGGAGTTAGTCCATGTTAAAAGGTAAGAGGAAGCCAGGTTCAAAGGAAATTCATCTACTATTTGTGCTCTGTTTATAAAAGGGGTGAAAGATTGCCCATCAGCTGCATGTGGCCAGTTGGCAGGGAGGGCTGTGGGCCAGGCCAAGGGTGAGTGTGATCACAGATGGACTTAGCCCGGGGAAGAGGATGCCAGAGAGTCCCAGGCAGTGTAAGCTATTTTGGGGGTTTTACATGAAGCATTTTTTTATTCTGTGCCAGCCTTGATGCAGGCAAATGCATTTGTTGACTGGCTATTAAATACTTGCAGATCACCAAAGTCAATCTCACCCTTGGAAACATAATGATTTATAACTACCTTCCTTTCATCAAAAAACAATGTAGTGTTTATATTTAATTATAACAAGATGATGCCGTAAGTTTTTAACAAATAAGGCTATGGAATAGCAAGGCACATATTCCAAAGAAGAAATAGAGACCTCTTTTTTATCAGAGAGTATTCAGTAAATTTGCAATCAGTCCCTCTTGTTATGAACTTAAAAAGAATCATTTTGCAAGTTAGGACTTTCTTAAGGATTCTGAACTGGTTCAAGAAACTCAGGAGGCATACCTACATCTGGATTCCAATCTTCCTTCTACATGAGCCATAGCCACAAACTGACAGGAGTTTCAATTCCAAACCAGTAGGTTCTCATCCTTACCCTGCCACTGACTGGTTCTCATCCTCACCCTGCCACTGACTGGCACTATCTCAATCCTCCTTCTACATGAGCCACAGCCACAAACTGACAGGAGTTTCAATTCCAAACCAGTAGGTTCTCATCCTCACCCTGCCACTGACTGGCAATAACCTTGTACTTAACTAAGGATATACTTTGGCAAGTTATTGAGATTTCCTCAACACAAGAAGGAGGGTTGGTCATCTAGGATTCTCCCAATTCTGAAGTATGACAAAGGAACAAAAGAGTCACGCAAAAAGCCTAAAACACAACACAGAAAGCTATTGGTCATCCTACAGTTGGAGACACCCCAAACTACCCCCTTCCTCCTCCACAGGCATCCTGTCCACAAACAACTTTGGTTTCTGGAGCCCTTCCTCCCCACATTGCTGTTGGCACACTTGTTCCCATCTTCAGAACTACCTATTATACTAATGAAATCATATGTTTAAGGATTTTTGTGTGTGGTGGTGGCAGAGTTTGGGTGGTTCCAGGTAACTTATCCTCATTTTCAAATTTTCTCCTCCAGACAAACACATTCACTACAGGTTCCAAACAATAACTTATAAATGATCTTTGAGGGCTAAGCTTTTAGGAAAGCATTTTCATTTCCCAGAAATCTAGTTTGGGAGTAGAATGGAATGGCTAAAAGCATAGGGTGTAAATAATAGGGGTCTGCAAACAGGCTGTGTGGATGCAGAAATGTGCTCTGCTACTCATAACCTCTTTGACTTCAGGCAGTTCCCTGGGCCTCCATTTTTTCACCGATGAAATGGGAGTTGTCAAACTACTTACCTTGTATTCTAAGAATTGAGTTAAAAAATGTAAAAGAATTAGAATAGCACCTGGCACACAGTAAGAGCTATCTTCTCAAATGTGACAAATCTCTAATCTATGAATATGTCTTGGTATTGGAGAACCATAGAAAAGTGTTTGGACCAAATTCTGATTATAAAAAAAGTAGGGGAGAGCTTAGCACTATTGGTCAAAATTATGATGGGAATATATATATATATATATATATATATAATGAGACATTTTTTCTCAATTAGCTTATTATCAGCTATGAGAAAACTTACTGTCTTTTGGAGTCACAGCTTTCAAATGGTAGTAATTTCTTACAAGATATTATATATACTAAAAACTTAAATACATCACAGTTTTGCCTTGTGCTGATGACACATGAATGCAATCTTTGTCTTTTGCTACTAATTTACAAAAATGATGCAGAGTATAGACCTCCTGATATTTAATGGAAGCCACTCAGCACTATCTACAAAGGATGTCTTCATATTTGGTAAAGAAATACATTTTTTCTGTTTTTAGTAAAATTTCAATTCTCAGTCTTTCAGTGAGACTTCTAAAAAGATGGTGTACACAATTATTTGTGTAGCTATCAAAAGTAAAATACACATTGAAGACAGATTTTACTCAATTCTGAAATTCTTTTATCATATTAGCCGCAAAATTCACAACACAATTTGGTACAGGTGGCTTGTTCTACAAATTCCTTCATATTTTTACATCATATCAAATCTAAACTTAAATATAAACTGCTTATAAAATCTCCAACATCAATAAGAGGGAAAATAGTCTATTTGAAAGCTTTCTCTTAGAGCTACTTGAGGATATATTTTTATCTATCTGCTTACTTACTAACTTATAATTTACAAATATGAATACTGAACTCTTTCTGTACCCAGGTAATATTCAAAGTTCTTCACAATATTAACTCTGTTCTTCCTTGAACCAGCCTATTAGCTGGGTAGTATTATATGCCTACCTGACAGAGGTGAAACTGACCTGCAAATCCACATAGCACAGATTGTACTTTGCTCAAAGTATTTGAGAGAGATTATTTCACATAAGAAAATGACTGCCTCCCTGATAGTTCTTAAATCTTTGAAATCTGGGTCTCTTAACTTAATCAGAAATTTAATTACAAAATAACCTATCTGGTGTCTGGTTAAAAATCCCACATGCAATATTTATTCTCCAAATCACAAGGTCTGGAAAGATCACCCTGAAACATGTGGGAGGTAGGGATGAGGTACAGAAGGGAAAAGCCCCAGAAAATCAATGAGAGCATGCACTGCATGTCTAGAGAATGAGGTCCAGAAACATCGGAGAGCCACTGGTGTGGAGATGCCTGATCTGCTTTGAAGAGTGAGGTCATGCTCAAAGTTTTAAACTCATTAGTCCTGCCTAAAAAAAAGATGGGGGTGAAAAAGGAAAAAAAAAGATAAATTAGCAGGATTTTCAAAAGAAGTTAAATATGTCAAGCAGTAAAGTGTCCTAATTCTGCCTTCAGGGAACATCTGTCAAAGCTGCTTGTAGTTCTGTCATGGGTGAAACCATCTGCAGGGAAGACTCCATCCCTCATTCTTGTTCCTACAACACAGGCGGATTGAAGGAAATGTTACAGTTGGTCAAATGCATGTGGAAATTTTCTCAGCATTACCTAATTGAAACATTGAGCCAACCTGACTTTGAACAAAACCCAGTTTGTTACAGCCCATTGAAAGAAAGCACATCAATGACTTTGACTAATGAGGGCAATCTGAATGGTCCAAATGACATATTATTACATTTCCCTGTGTCTTCAAGGACCACCATCACCTACAGCTCATACCACTTTCTGAGCTCATGAAAAGAAAGCTGTGGCTAGGTAGTTCTTCATAGCTATTTGGTTCTAAGGCAGTGGACAAGATGGCATTTTGCTTAAAGTTATGCTTGTGATCGATTCCCTGACAAATAGAGGTCACTGAAATACCACACATATTTTCAAACTGTAATATTGACATATCAATGCTTATTCCTTTATCATTAAAACCACATATGAAATAATATACATACATTGCACACTTGCCAGGGGAAAGTAGCTGCTCAATAAGTTGAATTATAATCACATACATTTGCACCAGAAATGATAATGTCCTTGTTAATGCTGTTACAGCCAAACTGCTTTAGATGGTGAGACACTAAAATAAGAAATTTTACCTGGGATTTCTAAATTCTGAAAGTGTATAAATACCGGGTATGTATATACATTGTTCCTTGAGATAAGGGATCAAAACAAAAGAGTTATTCAGGATATACTGCTGACTCCAAAATGGTTACAAACCATAGAAATCTCTTACTTGTTCTATCCAGAGCTAAACTATATCATTTGAGGGAGCTAAAATTGCCTCTTTAAAGGTAAGTCATGTTCTATACGGATGGAGCTAAAAGAAATCATGTTAGCAGAAATAAGCCAGAAATAAAAGAAATACTGAATGATCTCACTTATCTGAGGGTTAAAGAGAAAACAAACAAATGGACTAGAAAAATGTAAAACTGTCGATAGAACTGAAGCATAGAGTAAGATAGGGGAAGGAAAGTAAAATTGGGGGTAGACAGTGATGTAAAATATAAATATAAAATTTTTTAAAAGGTCAAAAAAAAAAAGGCTGGGCATGGTGGCTCATGCCTGTAAGCTTCAGCCTTATGAAGCGACCGGGGCTAGGGATCACGGTTCGAGTCCTGCTCGGGGCAACACAGCATGACCTAGTCCCCCAAAAATAGCTGGGCACGGTAGCACATGCCTGTAATCCCAGCTATTTGGGAAGCTGAGGCTGGGGATTGCTTGAGTCTGTGGTACCATGGGCAATGGGAGCCTGTAGTTCCATGAGCAAAAATAGCAAGACCTATTGTCAAAAAAAAAAAAAGTCAAAAAACAAACAAACAAAATAAAGGTAAGTCATGTTCTGGACTTGGTTTGACATGGCAGGAAAATTTATAAAAACATCTGTGCCCATGACCTGTTCCTTCACTGTGGTCCTAGTAAGCACTATAGCTAGAATTAGTGTAGACCTGAGAAATGGGGGAGATGATGAAGAGAAATAGCCCTTTAGAGCTATTAAGTCCACAAGGGAGTAGAGTTATAAGAATTATTGGAATTATTATCTAATTGGTTATTAGACAGAAATTCCCTTTATCTGCTTCTACTTGAGCCACAACTTCCTTCGAAGTTTCATAAGTCACAGTGGAAATCCAGTTACTCTAACAGACTACCTTAGGAAAAATTCTCCCATGGTTCTTTTCAATCTCCCCATTCAGCTGGAAATTCAGAAGATTAATCCTTAAAATGGCAATACATAAACTTCAAAAGAAAAACAAGTGTATTCAGTCAGTCATACACAAGGGTACTTCCCCAGGTCCTGTCAGAAACCAGAGAGATCCAAGTTTTCTCCACAGTGTACTGGCGCTCTATGCTAACAGTAGGAAAAGTTTGATTTTTCTTGTTAAGGAAGCAGATGTGACTTGGAGAAACATGAAGAACAGATGTGCTGAGCAAAAGGTTTTATTTAAATGGCAATCTATCTGATCATAAGTTACATTAGCTCATGAGGCGTTTAATATCACTCTTTTTCACCAACTCAGAAAGATCATTTACAGAAGTGCCAAAATAGATTATGGATTAAAGAATATACTCCTCATCTTGGCTCAGTTTTTGAGAACACAGAAGATGAAACAAAAATTCCATCCTTCGATGCCTGTAAATGTCTACTAGCCATTGCGAAAGTTCTGCATTGAGAAGCATGGGTGAGCAAAATGCTAGTGGAAATAACTTTCTCTCCCCTAGGTGCTATGGGAAAGTGTTGTTCCATCCACGCATATCAACTTGAAACATCTGCAAAAGGCTAAATGGTTAAATTTAGGGCACTCAGCAAGAAGTGAAAGGGCTGTGGCTCTGTTATGGATAATGAGATGGACCATCTGGCATAGATTCTTCAGTGAGAAGTAGAAACCGAGGACTAATGTCTTTCTCTAGCAGTGCCGATCGCATACAAATAACTTGCAGGATCTCAGAAACATGCTGAAATATCCTTTTAGAGTAGAAGAAAGAAACTAACTTTCAGTCAAATAAATCGACATATACCATATTAGTATTCTTTGTTGCCTTTGTAGCAACACCACTGTAAGAATTAGTTTTAAGTACTATTTTCATGAAAGGAAGGAATAACAGAAGCAAAAGGACCTAAGATCATGACCTTCAGGAAGGAAATCCTGTGGAGAGGGCTAGTCAATTTTTCTCACTTATAATGCTCAGTCAGGTCTTCCTACCCCAATGCCTTTACCATTCTCAGTATTATACCCTCCTGCTCCTTCTGGTTTACTTTTCTCTCCTCCTCTTTATACAGTTGCAGATAAGATAAACTCTGTTCATCTGGACATGAATTTTCAAGATAATAATGATGTGATTATATAACAGTGACTGCAAAGAGTCATACAGCAGGTTTGTGCAAAAGCTGCGCTTATTATCTAATTGAAATTTACAACCAATAACCCAGCCTTTGAAAGCCTTGAGGAACTCACCCACATATAAGATAATATAAAATACAATTATAGTAAATATAGAAATATATTAATCAATATAAAGTATAGAGATAAATAAATACATCAATATATAAAATATTCTAAACCAAGAATTCCCTTAGTAGGGAGTTCGATGGGTAAAAATATATATATATACATATTTTTTTATCTTATATATCTTATATATCCTATATATCTTATCTGCTTATCTGTATTAACTATGAAAGTCCTTTTCCATTGATGAATTGGATACTAAAGTCTTACAAATTATCAGTTTCATGCTATATTTATTTCACTATTATAAACTTAACATTAAAATTTCTTTCAAGTTTTGAAAAATATAGTGTGGGATGTTTTTAATAGAAGCAAAAAAGTAGTGAGTTGTATTAAGCAGTTAGAATGATTAATTAAAAATCTTTTACAGTGTAACCAAGCATAACAGTTTAAAAAGCCTTTGCCTTGGAAAACATTTTAATAATCAGTAGGAGTGAATATTTTTTGGTTAAGTAATATGTAAAACATTACATATTGGAGATTTAAGAATTAAACATCAATGAGCAGTTGCTAGACACATATTTGTTTAGTAAGCTTTAAAATAAAGCTGTT
Source organism: Uropsilus gracilis (assembly GCA_004024945.1). Taxonomy (NCBI): domain Eukaryota; kingdom Metazoa; phylum Chordata; class Mammalia; order Eulipotyphla; family Talpidae; genus Uropsilus; species Uropsilus gracilis. The sequence continues at coordinate 97,543 of PVHY01003096.1, read as the reverse complement.
ACCTGTTAACTCTAAAACTTCCTAGTAAACACACTATTAAAGAACCAACTCTGATATTGTAATTTTCTCCACCAAAATAACAAATCACGAAGACCTCAGGGTTTTGTAATGATTCTAGAACATTATTCAAATAATCACTGTGCTTGACCATGGGAAAAATCCTATTTAATCAGATCTTAACAGGCTGATTATGGCTGAATGAGTGTCCCAAATAAGTCCACTAGATTGTAAGGAGAAAAAGGGTTTTAGATGCTTTGGTCCTGAGTGATGATTACAGAGATCAATCTGAAGTCAGCAAGACCTGTAATCAATCCCACCTTTGGCACTGATGACACAGGTTCCTTAGAAAGCTTGGGCATGTTTCTAAAGTCTTAGTATCTCCAGATGTTAAGAAAAGAGGGAAGAATAAAAATTATCTACATTTGGGTGTGGATAACATTAAATAATATAGGAAAGTAAAATGCACAGTTCATACCTGGCTCATAAAAACTCTAATCCCTGTGTATCATTACTGCTACCAACACCTCTGCTTATGCTTTTATTTGCTCTGCAGCTCATGGAATATCTTGGAGAACAGAATGCAGTGTAGGTACTTTAATAAACAGTTACTGGATGAGAGCATTTCACTAAAATACACTCTAGTATAAAAAATTAAATCACATTCCTTTGGCATATAGATATAGGCATTATAATTAAAAAACAATAAAATATTTTTGATCAATATTACAACATTGGAAAAGGGCGGATTGTTTATTAAACAATCACTGATAAAGCATTTATGTTCTTTTATTATAAATATTTACTAAAATATTAGGCAACTATTGCTTCAGTTGTTTTGTAATGGTCCTCTGTAGTGTTGAAAAATTATGAAAAATAAGTGGAAAATTATATAAAGCATTTCCAAATGTTATAATGGAGTTATTCACACATCATTTAATATCTTAGCATCTAGATTGCTAATTTTTTAATAAAACAGCAAATATCAGTTTTAAATATGTAGTCAAAAGCTGGATAGTTCCTTTTTGAAATGGCATTTTCTCTTTCCTTGATATTTTCCTCTTATTTGTTATAATTTATCTTAAAATAAAGCTGTTTCTAAAAAACAGATTCAAGAAATGCAGTCATGTGTCTTTACAATATGACCTTTCAATATAATTTACTTATGGCTATATTCTGGCACAGAACTTCAGGGGCAAAATGTGTATAAGAACACAGATCATCTATATACTAATCAATTTCTATGGATTCTATATTTTTTCCATGTCAAAAATTTTTGAGTTGGAAATAGATATTAAAAGAAATATTCCCCCATATGTATTTTAGTTTCCTTAGAACATAAATATACTTTATTAATCCATAAGCATGACATATTTCAGTCATAATAACAGTTTATTACTTTCTAAATCTTTCTCCCTCACAGCAAAACTTTATTTATGGGTAAATCAAAACAAAATCACAGTCTAGGTATGTTATATGACATTTTTATGTTTCATTAATAATCATGTTTTTTATAATTGAACACCTATTTCTGATGACAAATACATTAGACCAAACAACGTTAATTTAATGACTAGACTAAGAATGGTCAGAGAGTAGCATCACTGACTACAAAAGTGAGTAAAAATGAAAGGATGGAAAAAAGATAAGAATGGTTCTTTAACATTCAGCACTGAAGGATTACCTCTAAACCATACATACTTCAGTAAATTCTGAAGAGTTGAAGAGCAGAACCTTATAATCTTAATCAGTGATTCTAAATCAGGGCTGATTTTGGCAAAATCTGGAGAAATTTTTGGTTGTCACAGCTTAGGGAAGGGAGGTATTACTGAAATCTAGTTAGTAGAGTCCAGAGGTGCTGCTAACAGCCTACAATGCATGTGCATGAGGTAGCACAAGAGTTTATGGCCCCAAATCAAAGAGATGAGCATGATGTAAATCTTGTGGGTTTATGTCATGCATATAAATTTAATTTCTTCCCCTTACTGGCAATAACTAAACTAAGACTTGACTCTTTGGCAACTGTAATACAAATTTCAATTGGTAATATAGTTAGAAAAAGACTCCAACTTTAAATACTTAATTATAGGTAAGTAGGTACTTAATAATGTTTGATCACATAAATAATGCCAATTCGCTATTAAAAAACTAATTTAATTGCTTTATTCACCAAAATATCATAGTAATTGATATTTTTAATTGACTGGTAAGTCTTATATTTGCTTGTTCTTCACTGTTAATCTTTCAGTGAAATGAATGGTTGATGTTCAGAGGGTGAGAGAATATGGGAAAGAGAAATTAGGAGACTTGATTAATCACAAATTAGATTCACATTTTTCAGTTCTTTAAAGGTAGGTTGCTTTGTATGTTTATTTAAAAGTTAATAATGGAGTCCATTAGGTCCAAATTTAATTTGAAATGTAAGTAGGCACTGCAAATTTTCCCCTTAACCAACAAGTAAAATGCAATTAAAATTTAATTCATTGCCTTTTAGATTCCCAAATATAGGCTTTGGGGAATTCTAGTAGAATTTCTGATCATTTAGTCTGTAGCAATTCCACGCTGGATTTGAATCTTAAATATACAGCAAGGGTACTCTGGTTGCTGACAGAAAAGAAAAAACAATTTGGAAGACTGAAAGTTTCTAAGTCTCATAAAGTATATTTGTTTAGCTATTAACTTAATTTGGAAATTCTCAAATACCTGAGAATTGATAGGAGATTAGAAATTTTATCCCTTGCTCTTTGTGTTCTAAACTTCATCATGGTATCAGCTTGCAGTGAAACCTAAAGACTCTAATGAGATTAACATAAAAGAGAAATAAGGGGGAAAGGTCTCTGGATTAGAATTTTAACTGGAGCCTATGGTGAGAAAATCCTGCCTCCGCTATTGACTTCTTTTAGTTCGTGAGGTCACTCAGGCCTAGTTAAGAGTCTAAAACAATCTATAATACTTATTCATTATCTGTTCTCTCTTTTGAAAGTTTCAAAAGAGAAGGCTAAAAAAATACTAGTGATTATTAGATACTTTTACAAACTATGAAAAATAGCATTTTTATGGGAACACATGTGAACATTAAAGATCTAGAAATGATTAATAGAAATGACTGAAATTCATTCTGCAAGAAATTTCTAACATTTTCCTTCATATAATCTATTATCTAAGGTAATTACCTAATTTATTTCTCATCAATATAATATCTGAGAAAAGAGGCAAGTTTTTGATGCTGATAATAAATATCTCATTTATGCTTTTTTCTTGTATCACTCAGGTATTCATATCGAGTATACATAAATTTTATATAGACTAATACATTAGTATGTATTTTATATATTGTAATATGCACAAATTTTAAGTACAATGTTCACTCTAAATATGTAAATATCTATACAGCAATGGTTGGAGATCCTCCCATGTTTGTGCGGTTTGGTAATTAATTTTAAAATATCTTAATAGTGTAACATTGAATTTGTTCAACTCTTAGTGAACTGTTGCCAACTTTCAGTCACTATAGATACTATTCAAATGAAGATTGCTTGTGCTTAAAAGAAATTAGTTATCAAAACATGAAAAGATGTGGGAAAAAACTTCAATTGCTAAGCAAAAAGAGACAACATGAGAAGGAATGTAGGATGCCTGCCGATGCCATTAAGTGATGTTCTGTAAAGATGTTTATTATGGAGATAACACAAAGATCAGTGGCTCACAGAAGTTCAAGAGGAAAACAAGCCCTGTTACTCACTGACTGTAAGAACTTGGGCAGCTTCTTTCACCTCCCTGATACATGGGTTTTTCTCCTCCTAAACCTGGGCAAATAGTGTGATTTCATCTATAGAGGTACCATAAGTATTTTTAAAAGTCTGAAACTGTAAAGACAGTCTGGCACATAATAAATGATAGTCATTATTAACTGTTGAATTTGGGGCAGTTTTGAGATTTAGAGAACTCCTTTATGCCTCTATGGAATCCCATTTCCAGAGTGACATCATATAAACTCCTTTGAGCTTTCAGTGGAAGAGATAGCATAGACAGTGTCACATGGTTGGGTGGTGTGTCTAGGGAAGACAACTAGTTCAGAGCAGGTGAACAGAAATCTAAAATATACAAATAATGGAAAACAAGTCTGGGAAAATGCATTGGGGCCAGAAGGAAAGATGAGGACAAGCACAACTTGGAACTCTTTCAACAAAGTCTAGAGAGTTCTTGAGATCACTGATCAGCCTGCAAAGCAGAACTGGAAAGGAGGAGGTTAGGCATGAAGAGGAAAGTAAGGGACTATCATAAGGTCAGTCAAAAAGTAATCAGAACTCAACCAGAGTAGAGTTATAAGAAGAAAAAATTGAAAATCCAGACAAAAGTGAGATCTTGCCTCTTCCACTTTTTCAATGTCCTTCACACTCACGAGGTCATCCCCATTTCTACTGCTTTTCCCCTGGAGATTGACCATGTATGCAATTACACTCAAATATGTAAATGTCTCTTCAAATGATTCCCAAAACGGAATAGATAGATATCCCTGGAATAAAGGTCGATAATGATTCACTGCAAGGATTTTGCTGTTTTATGAATACTTAGAAAGTAAAATAATTACCATATTAAAATATTGATTCAATAGGCTTTGTAGATAGCAGAATGAGTCATTTTGTATCTATTCATAGTTCATAGTTCACATCATATTAAAGTTTAGATAAGCATCAAATATATGTGTATACGATTTATAGAAAACACAAATATATTTCAAACAAAAAGAAAAAATACAGAATTAGAAACCTCATTGGTGAAAAAATTTAAAGTAAAACTACATTCATGCCTTAACATAAAAGCTTTATTTTCCTTTTAAAAATTTATTATACACCTCATATAAAATTCAAATTCAAACTCTTTATACTTCATATAAAAGTCAAGTCTATGGAGCAAATTAATAGTGTAGTAGAATTTTTTTTAAATTAAACTAAGTATATGAGAATTTATAAAACAAAGATTGTTATTAGTTGCTCTAAGTATTTTGAAAAAATATTCATAATCTTTTCTTCAAAACTATCTCTTTTGAGGTTTTAAATAATATTTAAATAATAGAATAAGAAAAAAATAGTCACAAACTAGAAAAAAATGAGACTATTTAGTTTGGAAATAATTATATACACACAAAAACATACTTACTCCAAAATAGATCTCCCTCTACATCTCTGTCTGCTTCATGAACATTTTTATTGTGGCTTTTTAATTTGTTTTCCAGTTGGGAATAATACTGAGCTATAGTAACCCCAAAAGAGCAAGTTAAAAAGTGGAGAACTGAATAGATATTTTGAAATCTTCATGGTAGTCTAGCCCAGTGTTTCCTAAACTATGTTGAAAGAAGAATGTCAATAATGTCAATGTTATATAGGTCTGTACACTACATATTCTTCTTTTGATGGCCCACCATTTAAATTAGCATAAAGGAACTTATTTGATTTCATTGAACCCATTGCTTCCAAACCATGGAACCCTCCCTTTCTTATTTTTTTTTAAGTATACATATTAATATCTCAGAAAAATGGGTTCTGTCCTGTTTTAAACCAATGTGAAATTTCCTTTGAGTTTATGGTCATTCATAACTTACAGAAGGTGTTTCTTTGAGAAATAAAAAATCTCAACAATGGTCCCCTTACAAGACAGTAATAAGCTCTTTCAAATGGATGTGATAGCAATGGTAGAAAGTAGAGAGGAAGAGAACATAGGGAGTGTTCATTTAAAGTTTTCAATAAATTTTAGGAAAATGCAATATTAAATGAACAGATCTTGGTATAATGTTTCGTTTTCAGTGTCTGCCCTGAATTGTTTTTTCTCATCAATGTCACTTTTAAATGACATTGAATAACATGATGCTTGAGGAACTGCTGTACTGTATCTGGCTCTACAGTTAGGAAAACATGATCTTCATATTCCTTACTGAGACCCCAGTCAGCCATTTCTCCATTTTACTACTCTTCTGAGTCCTATTGCTCCTGGCAGCTTCTAAGTTCCCAAGACACAACTTCCTGAATGAATCAATACATATGATAACAATACCTACTACAACTTCCCTGAAATTACTTGTAGGAAGGGCATATGATGGAGGAAATATACAAAAATTTCTAGAAAAGGGAAAAACAGGAGAGAACCACCAACAAGACAAACTTCTAGGGTTACACTCATCCTCTCGCAAAATCAGCAGAGCTACAAAATGGGACATGTGACACTCACAAGAGAAATGACAGTGATTAGGGATGATGAAGGTATGAGAGATGAATGAGATGTGCATCTCTCCAAACAATTTAATCTTACTTCCAGGGATCCTGTCTGGAAAACAGTTTCATAAAGTTTCCTCTAATTCTTTAAAATAAGTTCCACTAAATCTAGTTTAAAATTTCAAAAGTAGGTCCAGGAACAAATCCAAGAAACACAGCACAATTTAGAGGGGAAATGTAAAACCAATTTCTGACCTAAGTGTGAACATTCAAACATTTTTTTCAATATTAACCACAATAAATCCACCAAACACAAGAAGCATGGAGGGATCCCACACCAAAAAGAAAAACACTCATGATGAGATGGGACACTTGCTATTTTGCAACAAGATCAGAGTTTGGATTTAAAAACATTCATCTTTTTTCCCCTTAACAACTTCCATTTAGCATTTTTCTACTGAGTTACCAGATCATCAATTAAACCCAAGCAAAAGGTAAAGTTTACTTACTTGCACAAAACCACATGCTGTGAAGTCTTCAAACAAGGGTAGACTTGGCCGGCCTTCTCGATAGATGGTGAGTCTGTATGTGATCATACTCTCACCCTGTGGTAAAGATTTGTCCACCACAAGCATTGAGATTTTGTTCATGCCTAGGCCTAGAGGGTAGCTGGCAAAACTGGAGAGACAGTGAGAGAGAGAGTGAGAGAGAGAGAGAGACAGAAGAGAGAAACTTATTCAGCCCAAACACATATCAAATACTGACAATTTGTATAAACAAGAAATAATGTCTGTATATTTTCACAAGAAACTTAAAATGTGTGTGTGTGGGGGGGAGAAATGAACCCTCTCACAATACTTTGATATACCAACAGCTGTGTTGGCCAGCTAGTCATATTTTCATGTTCAACTACAGGGATAGAAGCTACTTATTCACCATTTGCTAGCGGATACATAACCTCATTTAGTATAATCATTTTATACAAAAACTATGACTGTCCCCTTTTAAAGTATAGAGACCATGACACAGAACTGGAAAATAAAATTGCCTAAAGTTATATGATAGGACCATGGTGGTCTGACTGGCATCCTTTTATTCTTAGGACTAGACTCTCAGCTCCCAGAGAAGCCAAGGACATTCCCTTCCTGGTAGCAGGGGCCCACAAGTATCCTCCTTGCCAAGAGCACAGAATGTAATAAGATTCTATGCTTTGTTTCAAATTACAAAGGAAAGGTGCTAGCAATTCTCAAATATGTCAATAGAAAGAAATCCCACTGAAGTTGCAAAAACGAGTGTCAGTAAGTCAGCATGTCTATGAAATAATCAGCCCCTGAGCTGGACACCCTCCAAAGGTCACATTGCCTGTCTGCTTGCCACTATGAAGTCTCAGGTCACTCAAGGCAGCACCCCATACCTTGGCCCTGCTCGTTCCTGGAGGAACACCTTGCACTGACACTTAGAAGCTTCTGCTCCAATCCTCACTGTTACCACATCAAATGGGACTTCAGAGTAATAATCTTTGATCTTTGGGTTAAATTCAGGATTTAGCTCCAACTGTGGATGTGTGAAGATCTGCTTGATAAGGCACTGTGTATCTTTATCTGTTAAAAAAAAAAAAAAAGCAATGACACAGAAAAGACAACTATGAAATGGAAAAATGTTTAAAATTATATATGATGAAGGGGTGATTTAAAAAATATTCCTTTGAACGACTTCAGCCCTCACTGCTGATATGCTATTTGAGCTTCTGGTGGAAGTTGAGTTGTGACTTGAGCTGGATTTTCTGTTTGTCAAGTTTTGTAGAATTTTCCTCATGGAACAGCTGTTGACTTTAGTTGGTTTTAGACAGATGATATTTTTTGCTCAGCTCTTAAAACTTTAAAGGCACAGAAGGTGGGACAATGCCTCCCCAGTGAGTTGATAACAGTTTCATGGCATTTACTACATACGTCTAGCAACTGTATGGGGGGGGGGGTGAGGGGTTGATGGCTCTATGGAGTGGTGACAGAAGGATGCCAGGAGGGCATGGGAATAATTTCTTCTGGGGAATGTCATTAAACTGCCATTGGATTGATACAGCAGCTTAGAGGCAGTATGCAGAGGGAAGAATGTGAATGCCAATAGTATGCCAAACAGTCAGATACAGAAACATCAGCAGAGCATGCTGAGACCACCACCCTCCCAGGCCACATCAATGTCAGAAAGTACCCTAAAGTATGAAAGAGAAATCCTATTTACTCTGTTCAATCCTGTATAGAACCCAGCATATTACTTCAGATCTTTGATTCTAAGCCATTTTTTAAAAAAGTGTATCTATTGGGTAGCCTAATTTTTACAAATGTATCTTAGGGAGAAAAAAGAAAAATAACTTCATAGACACATTTACCAACCACTGCTACATTATACTGTGTTAATATGTAGAATAAACTCTAAAGAAGCTTAGCAAATGTCTTTCAGAGAAATTGCTGCAAAAAATTGTCCATAAATATCTCTTAATAGGCAATAATCCAGGAGAGATGAACATAGGAAATCTATATTAGAGATTAGCAAAAATGAAAGGATACATGTACTTTTAAATAAATGTTCTGTAATGTTTAGCGACGCAGCAACAAAATGATAATAGGATTTGCTGTAGGAAACTATACAACTGAAATTTTAAAAAGCAAATTATGCTTCTGTTTCATCTTCTGTTTTTAATACAGCTATCACACAGATTTTTTTAAAAAATCAAATCTGATTTTGCATTTAATTCTTTAATGATTTCTCATCACCTCCAAATGCATTCCAAGTCCCACATTAAAAAAAAAGGTGTAGTATTGCACAGTGTCTTCCTTACTACTCTCTGGCAGCATCTCCCACTATTATGGCATTTCTTGGACAGAGAGATGCACTCTCAAATTTATGACAATGAATACCACCCACCTTATGGGTGTTTTAGTCTAGGTCTGAGAACATCTCAGTATAACTTTCATCAGGTAACAAAGTAACAAAATTGAAGGGAGAAAAAAACTTATGTGTTTCTAACCTATACACTATGTTTTTCTTAGTCAGTGGTAGAAAAAAGAAACTACTGGTATAAATTAGGAAATATAATGATATAGTAAGTTGGTTGTAGTTTTATTGTAGAAAAAAAGTCTTAATGAAAAAATAAGCTGCCGGTGAATTTAGTTGAATAACTCAATGAATTGGATAAATCTGCTCAATGGATTTACTAGTCAAAAAATATTTCATCTGAATGATAGACATAGGTAGACTGCATCTATAATTGCAGTGATCATAACAGCTGTTAAAATGCAGTAGAATAAAAGAAAAAAATGGAAGAATGAGAGTGGGACTGTATTATTGGATTTCATCCTGAAAAAGACCATAACTTTTAATTCAAAATCAGTCACTTATTAATATTAATCTTTTTTCATCAAATATTTGCTTCCCCACCTCCACCTCCCTCACCCCCAGGATATTCTATGATCAAGGTACTGAGATAGGCAGGTTCTGTTGGTCGAGAGATCCAATTCAAGTTGAGACTGTGTACTCAACATTACGCTTTAAAAAAGCTGGAGTTCGAGGAAATCATATGTGCTATCAAGAGGCCAGTTTTCCAGGCAGAAGTAGAATATAAATACCTACACTTTCATGCTCAGGACCAGTTAAAAAGAATAATTGCTCAAAATAGTCACAGATGATGTACTCTAACTTAATGGGATGTTTTAAAATACAAGTGACATTGCATTATAATATAAAACTTTAGGTATTCTCCCATGAAAATCAACATATGTATATCCTACATTCAGCTCTCTGCTGAAAGTGCAAATCTAGCCTTCACCATACAATTGTCCTGATTCACCCACCTCCCTTTCCCCTTTCCTCCTGGTAACCACTGATAACAGGATACATATTTTTAAAACAAACACTGAGAATTCTTTCCTCTGTAGTGGACACTTACAATTGACAGTGGATGTTTGCATTGGGTTTACCTATTACGACACCGAAGCTCAGCCCAGAGAAGACAAAACTGTAATCATCCTCCTAAGCAAGATTTTAACTAGTGCTTGTTTTCAGTTTCATCAGAAACTCTCCAACTCTGACTTAAGTGCTGCCTGCCAGACCCCTGACTAAAAGCTGATTGACTCCTGACATCATCCTCAACTGAATCATCAGTGCCACTGCATGCAGACACCTGGTGTTTCCTTGGCATCTTTCCCAGTCCAGTTCCAACTTGCCTCAGGTCAGCTCACCTGAGATCTATGAAGAACCCAGCATGAGGTACGGTGGTCACAGGCTGCTTAACCTATTTGGCAAGTATACATGGGAAAGCTGTTTGAAGCTCTGCTGGCTTTTAATGGATTTCTTTTAACCATAGAATTTTATTGCCCTCTTGAGGCATAATCATAACTCATAACAAACGCAAGAACAGCCTTGACTCTAAAAGATAATCTCACCTGTTCTGAGGCATCATCAAGTTATTTCTCCAATCTTATATGATACCATAAAAGTAGGAAGATTAATTGTGAAGATTCTAGTGGGACTAGTTTATATCCACATAAAAACACGAACAAGGTGGAAAAGCTTATCTATCATGTTCACAGCCTCTACCTATTACCTGGGAGCTGAGGAAATGAGATCTTTCCATACAATCACTTCATTTTTAAAGTGAGAACATAGAAGCCTTCTAAGTAACTTTCCTGAAGGTATGTGTTGTCCAGGGAGTGACACAAGAAAGTTCTCAAGAAATGTTTATTCTCATCTTGTTCCTAGTTTCCACACTAGTCACTTTCCCCCTTTCCCCAGGTACCAGTCTTACAAGAGGAATAGCAGGCATTATTCTAGGGGTAGGAGACTGAATGGTAAATGCATAGAGGGAATAGTATAAAGAATAAATGTTATCTTTTTTCTGATTAGCAAGATCTTATTTTCACTGCTATTTTTTATTCATTGGATGTACTAGCTGGTACTTTTGAACCACATGAATATATAATCTACCAGCCTATTGTGATTTTATTAGTACTAAAACACAATGAATAAATTAAACATCATTTTAGAAGCTACAAATAAGATATTACTAAATTAGGAGAGTTTTATTTATAAAATTAGGGTTTCATCTATACTTTTTTTTTCAATTTTAATGTTTTACCTAAAGGACTTTTATTTGTGGAAAATTAAGTCTTTCAAGTGCCTGTTTTAGCAAAAAATACGCAGATGTTTAAAGACATACATTATTCCAAAATAAATCTGATAAGAAGAAATCTTATTTTTAATCACATTATTAGAGGTCATTAAAACTATTCATAAGTTTTAGACCATGAGTAAGAAGGTTCACCTTATGATCCAGTTCAATCAATTGTCCTGTTATCTGGAAAATGTTAGATTTTAAATGATATGATGCAAAGCTACTGGAATAACACTGAACAGAGTGAAGAAATTGAAAATCTAGATAATATTTGAAATATACATTATAGTATACTTTTTAAGTTATACCTTGGTAAAAAAAAATAACTCCATAAATGTTAAGAAAGTAAATTTAAAATTGGTCCCAAAAATCTCATTTTTTTTTAGAAATATTTGATTAAAGGACTGTCCATTATATCAACTCTAGCAGAAGAGGAATCATTGTGATGGGGTGAGACCCCTAAAAATTAATGAATACAGAGAATGAATTAAGCTCTTTCATGGAGCAATCTCTGAGTGAAAGCCTTAGCACCTCAATGTCCTTAAAATAAGTTTGCAAGTGCCTATCTTTAAACAAACACATATACATCACATTTCATGTTTAAAAATAGAAAATTAAAAACATTCTTCTTAGGTAAAATAGCTATTACCTCATTCAGAAAACTTACAACTTCTGAAATGTGTTTAAATTACAGGCACAGTCTAAGGGTACCCAAATGAAACAGTGACGATTTATACAAAGCTGAATTGTGCCTATTAATTATATTATTGAAACACTTTAATTGGATCTTACCATTACTGCAGTGTATTTCTTTGGTTTCACTCAGAAGTTTTGGAACTGTAGCTAAAAACAAGAAAAGGAAATTTAAAATGACAACTATTAATCCAAATAAAAAGAATACAAATTCAGTAATCATGAATAGGATAATTTAATCAAATGCATAGGTAATTAGCTTTTGTTACATCAGTAAACACTTTGAAATTCAATGGAAAATTGCAACAAAACAAAGTTATTTTATTAAATCTCAGATGGTTAAAAGAATGATTATATTTCAAATAAGAAAATACTAAGGGGGAAAAATGAATGGTATAAATGTCTTTCATTTCTAGGAGACCTATGGAAATTCTTTCTAATACTGGGATCTTCTGATTATAAATTCTCAGATCATTAGAATTATCAGAAGTCATTCCAGCTGGCTCAAATGATATTTATTGTAACCTTCTGAATTCAAACATCTGTCTAAAACACTCCTCAAAAATATTTATGGAACACAAAAGAAGAACACTCAAAGAACTTACAGTTTAAATATTTTAAAGAGGAAAAAATGGGAGAAACAATCAGAACAGCAGTTTATCAACAGCTATTCTGCACTTTACTGATTAAATTTTACTTTGCTCTATGGAATTAGTGGTTCTTAGATTTAAGGAAATGCAGAATCAGCTGAAAGGCATGTTGGAAAATTACAGACTATTGAGTTTTATACCCAAAGACTGACTCAGTAGATCTGAATTTTCCAGATTTCTCAGGCAGACACTGCTGGTGGTAGGAAGGGGGGTAGGGGAGGTGGTAGTGGGGACCTAGGTGACCCAGAAGGGATTTACAAATTGAGAATTATTGCATTGAAGTAAAATCTGCTTTTCAATAGAAAACTTTGACTTAAGAAAAAATGTGGATACATGTTAGCAGTCTAGGTTTTTTTCTTAAAATTAGAAATATATTTTTTCTAAGAGAAATACAGGATGGTCTCATCCTGTACAGGGATACAAAGGGAAAACAAAGAAACAAATGAACAAGAAAAAATTTAAAATGCCAGCAAAACTGAAGCATAGAGCAAGAGAGGGGGGAAGAGAGTGGAATCAGGGAAGGGGAGAGCACAAGAAATTAACAGGGTTCACCAGAAATAGGTGATGGGAGAACCTAGGGGGAGACAATAACGTTGTGTGTGTGTGTGTGTGTGTGTGTGTGTGAATAATAAAAACTATAAAAAATGAAATACTTTTTTTTCTTATGATAAAAGGGTGAGAGGACTTTTGGAAGGAAAAGTGATATTTGTTTTCTTCTTAAATTGAGAAATATCTTCTTGCTAATGTCAAAAATCTGAGATATAAGTTTTAGAAAGAAATCATTACAAAATAGAAACAAGCCTCAGAGAGAAAATGAAAATGACCATTAAATTTCCTTGCAGTCCATATGACTTGAAGCCAATTGTTTCATTAAATAGTATGTCATTAATATTTTTCCACAATATTGGAGTGGGCTTATAGTATGTTACTGGTTGATGACCATTTTATCTAAATTATTTACTTTTTAAATTTATTTATACCACTTAATTTATATATCTAACTGCTACTAGTAATAAAGGTATTTTCTACTTTTTCTCTTAATGATCATTTGTGTAATTAAATTTTCCTGCACATTCTTAATTTTTTCCTTATGATAATTATCTAGAAGCAGAATTTCTGATATGAAGAATAACTTTTAAGGCTTTTTTTGTGTGTGTAGTAAATGGCCCCTGAGGAACATTGATCTGATTTGTACACACATTCAGGAGCACAAGAATTATTAGTTGCCTACATTCACTCTCCCTATTCTCTAGAAGAGGAAAAATCTTTCCAAATTTGAGGAAAGACAGCATTTCTTAGCTTATTCAATTTTGATTGCTAATGAAACTAAACATTTTTATAATTTTTATTTTATTCTGAAATAAGTGGAATTATTTCCTTTTACCTTTTTCATTTTCAGTTGCACCCAATGGTACTTGTGGTTTCTCAGTGTTGACATTCTCTGTGAAAGAATTCCTGCAAAGGCAATGCCAAACAATTCTAGATCAATGAATTGGAAAACATTCACGGAAAGTACATCGAACACACTGTCTTTGTGTGTGTATGTTGGGTGGGAAGGGTGAGCATAGTTATCTTGATGACCACAAAGAAACACTGGAGTTTGTTCCTCAATACTAGCAATCTTGCCTCAATAGAGGTGGTTGGAAATCTCATCAACTTTAATCAACAGAAATGCATTTGAAGAAAACCAGGGCAAAAAGTCTCTCTTCCATCCAAAAGTGAGCAATTTCTGATAGCCTGGATCCAACACAAGTGATTCAGAAACACACATTCTTACTGGAATCTGGTTGGCCAAAGTTACACAATCTTTAAGCAAGCTTGGAAACTCTGAGGTACAGACCAAGGAGAATATATGTATGTACACATACATATAGGTTGCAAGAAATATGAGTATACCATGCAGAAAACGACCTTTGTCTTACCGAGGCTCCTGTCCTTAAACTCTGATTAACAATAATGAATGGAAGGGGTTCATGATAGCTTGGCATTTGCCTCATTTTTCTGTTGTTTAAGTAAATATTCCACCAGATTGCCCTGTAATTCCTCAAATTTAAGACCAAGATAATCTAAATTTCAGACAGAAATCTCTCTGGTCCTGATGAGAGAATACTGGGCAGGCTGTGACAAGACTTTCTTGTACTGTGTTGTGAATATCCCAGCAAAATAGAGATAACAATATTGGCCTTACTTCACAGGAATGTTATGAGAATTAAATCCAATGGTCTGTGTTAAGTTACATTTTATAAATATTTTTTGTCCCAGTTAAGTGCTGGGCATTGTAGTAGAGAAGAGATGAAGAAAGCATATTCAATTCCTTCAAAATATAAACATCAGATAGAAAGTAAGAAGAATCAAGGGGAAAATATGAAAAAAATTAAGGAATTTAAAATATGGCTAAATGTGGGGAGGTGTGATAATTTTATTGCAGTCTATTTTTGAAAGGCATTTTTCCCCTTTGATAGATAAAATGAAGTAATTAAGGGTGAAAAATAATGATGTCTAGGACTTAACTTAAAATAGTCCGTTCCTCCCAAGGAATGAAGAAATAGATAAAGCAAGCATGGAGTAAGATTTGTTTAGCTGAAGTTTGATTGGGTGAAAGGTCAAATTAAAAAAAAGAATTGAATTCAATTAGAAGCAAAAACATTAAATGAAACTCATAAAAACTGTCATGCTGGAATGCACATAAATTAAACTTGGGGCTGCTACTGTCTAATGGGATGAGATATTTTATAGACATCCTATGGTGAATTGTTGTGTAAAAAATTATTTTTGTAAGTGAACTATTTTATTTGAAAATGTGAGTTTTCATGGAAGGTATGTGATGATTACAAAATATTATTGTAACTTTATTTCATTTAAGCAAAAAATAGCAAACAGGTCACAAACATTGAATTTAAGATTTTTAAGATTTTCATTCTGTTCAGGTTTAAACTAATTCTGTTGAGACCACTGGATTGATTATGAGTCTCGGGAAACAGACACAATGGTTATATTTTATAACTTGTTTTCCTCGCTTTATCTCTCTCTCTCCCTACCTTGTATGTGTAAACAAATGATGATTATTTTAAAGAGAGGATAAAGTTATTAAACTCCATGGGTAGTATAAGTATGTAAAATTGGGCTTTTCCAGAGGAAAAGATGAGAGGTGACCATTGTGAAGATAAGGGTAATGATGACTGGCTGTCCCTGACCTCCCTGTCTGCACCATACAATGGAGAGAAAACTGGACCTTGGATGAAAGTATTTCTACTAGCTGTGGGGTTTGACTAAATGAACCATCTTTGCACCTCAGTTTACCTCATCTGGAAAATGTGTATATGCATGATTCATAATGAAATATATGTATGTATGTATATATATATTTAATCTCACATGTAAATTTGAAGATAAGAGTGTTTTTTCTTTAAATGTTCTATAAGCAATACGTGTAGCTGCTTCTTGATAAAAATAAAAGGTGTAGTAGTCTTAAGAGTTAGGTGAGTCCTTCCAATTTGTATTGCTTTTCTGGGAAAAGGGAAAAAAATACTTCCCCACTGGAGATGCTAAACTCACCTTTGAATGGCATAGAAACAGGACAAGGATATCCTCTTGAAATAGTGTTTGAGAGTCTTTGAGAGGTCATAACTTTAACTGTTGCAATTGATGGACTCTAAAAATGGAATGCTTGAATCCAAGTTAGTCTGATTTTAAGACCTGACTCTTTCTTACAACATAGTCAATACTGACCATTCAATTCCACTATTGGAAGAGACTCAGTGAGGGCTAAATTAAATATTCTGAATTTAAGATGTCAATTATTAAGCTTTCTCACATTTGGGGAGCTTAAGAAAATCTTGGTGGGTAACAAACTTTCCAACACTGCTTGCATATAACAAGGGAATTTAAAGTTATAAACTACACTGAAGTAGACTCCTTAATAAATCAAGTCTGTACTTCTATTAATAGTGGGAGGTGGTCTGGGGTAATTTGAGTGAGTGTAAAGACAAGCAAAGGGTATTCACCTATATTAGTAAAAACTTGTGTTTCAAACAAAGCGTTCTGTCAAGTATATTACTCCCAAGTATTACAAAAAGTCAGATAGTCCCTTAATTTCACTGTATAAGAGACGCAGACAAAAATCTTAGATGTTGCCCCTTTTCACCAGAACTGGGAGGTGTTTCTATGTTCACTTGGTCTAGCCTCCCTCTTCATCCCTATTGCTTCTTTTCTTTAGAATAGAAATGAAAATGGGAGGCCCAGCCAAAAGTTTTTCTCAGAGATTCTCTCTTCTTAACAGTAAGTACAGAGACAGAGAAACACACATAAATACACACACATACATAAATACATAGTTCTCTTCTTGTAGATGAACAGAATGTTTATAAATTTGGATGGGTTTTTCCCAAAACAAAGTCACATCTGAAAAACTAAATACACAGACTATAAGGAATCTACTCTGACTAATGGACAAAATCAGTCTCAACTAATATCTTTCAAGATATTACATATATTTCACATATATATACACACATATATTTATACCTAGATATAATATATGTATACACATACATATGCCTACATATACATATTTATCTTGCATACATATCTTAGAATATATGTATATATACATATACCTTATGAAATTAGATTGAAATATTTTATTCTAAATATTTATTTTTCAGTGACATCAAGTCTTGTTGGTTTGAACCACTGTTGATTCATGTTTTTGTTAAAGTGTTTGAAGACCACTAGAATCATTACGATTTTGGTGCTTCAAAGAATCTTAGTTTCAGAGTATGAATTTTTGGACATAGTTCTTTTTGTTGCTTTTTTAATGTAGGCAAAATCTTTTGAAATCAATCTTTAGACTGAGACTTTTGGGATTGCACAATTCAAATTTGTGGTTCTCTTACCATTCCAGTGGATGTAACTGTGTCTTTTTATTCAGGAGCTGAAATTGTTCAAATACATTTAAAAGAGGCCAGTACTGGGTTAGGACTGAAGCAGGTTTTGCCGTAAGATTTGCCGTATCATAGAATTGATGAATCAGAGATTGAATCCCAGGAGCAGTGGATGGGAAGAGCTAAGAAGGATTAGTCACAGATAGAATATCAGATTAATTTATGGAAAATAAATTAAAATGTGATATTACTAGGAAAAACTTCATATTTATTCAGAGATTTTAAAAATCAAATATTTGTTAAAACCCATGGTCAGTGCCATAATTTAATATTCTATGCGGGGGTCAAAGTAAATGTCACTTTTTATAAGGAATAAATTTTATTGATATTTCCACATGAGTTTTCATTTTGCTTTTCACTGAATGGAGTTTTTGTTTCCTTCCTTTTGATAGCTGGAAATAGCTGAATAACAGAATGAATCAGGCAAAGGAAGGATGAGGAGAAACCCCTTTGGGTTACAAGTGAATGTGTCATAGTTAAAGATATTAATCCTGCCAGAAAAAAACTATATAGTTATCCTCTCTCTACTCTGAGTATCAGAAAATTGGGGTTTGCCCTTTCTCCTGCAAAATAATTCTTCAATTTTCCCTCACATCATCCCGGGACATAGTCTGACAATTACACTATCTTAATTTATGAATTCCTGAAGGAGGGGAACCAGGCCTCTTTGATTATCTTTATATAGTGTTGAGCCAAACTATCATAATTCCTACTCTATTTATATTCACTAAAATAATCCAGTGATTAAATTATCTTTGGGGTGATAAGCTTACAATTGACAAGCTTACAATGACCTTAGTTAATTGTGTAAGTTGGCTACAATTCAAACAAGTAGCATATAAATACATTTTATGACTTTTATGTTGTAAAAAATTAAATGCTTGATCCATGTAAGTAATAAATTTTTAACAGACTTGTAAAATGTCATTTTAAAGTGAAGTTTTGTAGAAGCAAACCTTAGGTAAAAAAAAATTTATTATAGTTTATTTATATACATGGCAGAACTAGAAGTAAAGCAAGTGCTGAATACGTTCACAAGTATCGTATACATATAAATTAATATACATCCTTTTGATACTGACTGATATATTAACAAGACCCAAAAAAATACATAGAAAAGAAAAATAAATGTCATTTTAGAGACTAAGATTGCTATTATTTTGATTGTTTAAAATTTCTTTCTTTGATATAGAATCACAAAACCTTAAGATTCAGTTAGCATTCTAACATGTTCAATAGCACTGATTTTTTATGCAAACAAAAAGGGCATAGTTAGCAGGAGGAAATTTTTGTTACAGGAAACTGTCCCAAAGGTAAAAGCAAAGCTTCTTCAGGAAGTGTTGACATTTTCCCCTTAAAAGCTGTCAAATCCTGCCAACTACACTAATCTCATTTTCTTTACCTTTAATAGTCACATATTTGCAATCTGCCAAAGAAAATGCATTCTACACAACTTAATTTTTAGATTTCTGAAAAGAAGAAAGAAGCTTATCAAGATTTCTGTTTCTTAAAGAAATACCTTCACCTCATTTTAAGTCAAAATCAAATAGCTTATGGTTGATCTACTATAATCTCAGAAATTAAGAAGAATCAAATGTCACTTGTTTTACCAGCTGGAACTGTCCTAGACTCCCAAGTTCCTTTATGAAAGTTATAACTGAGTTAATCTCCTCTAAAGACAGGCATTGATTTGGTTCCTTTTGATAATTTTCACCCTATAATAAAAGAGGGAGAAAATTCTTAAACATTTGTTACAAAGCCAAATTGTTTAGTACATTTGCTTTCTACTCATAAACCAATCAAAATTTGAACACTGTAAATAAACACTTGAGCTCTTTAATGCTAAATACTGTATAGTAACTTGCATTTGCTACAACAGTGTTTGAATATACAGAACCTTATAGATGGTCAAAAGGACATAACTTTAATAGCTCAATAGTTCTGGATAGTAAGTTTGAAGAGGTAAGTCCAGGAAGGTAAGAGTGTGTGATAGTGTAGGAATTTAGGAAGACTTCTCTTTAGCTTACTACTCTCTTACCTCTTACCTCTATCTCTCTCTTACTCTTTAGCTTACTACTATCTACTAGAGATTAGAGCAGCAAATTTACATGTGAATCTCATTTATAGGACATTACTATTGTGGAGTTTCACAGAAATAGCAAGTGGACACCCCTATTTTCCTCACATCCATTTTTTTCAAATGAATCCCTCTTTACAAATATTAGCATTCTTTCTGAGTTGCGTGGTTCTAATGCTTTTATGTATTTTTAATTGAGGTAATATTTGGTACTCCCATCAGGAGTATCCCAAATACCCCTGGGTATGGGTATAGGTATAGATATGGGTAGGGGTATGAGTAGCACCATCGCACACCCATCACCAAACCACCCATAGTCTACCACCATTGTCCATTGTGATCAAGTTCTGACTGATAACCACTCACCAAAGAAATGAGTCATAGAGAAGCAACTCTCTATAAGGACATGTTATAAGTGGCACATCTTTCCATGGACCATTGATTTTAGTGAGATCTTTCACATTCTATTCCTCCAAATTTTCCAAATATAGATTTCAAAATAGAGACACAGAGAGAAAAATACACAATACTGTACTTAGCAATCTATACAGATATTTTGATGCATCAAGAAAAAATATACTCATCATAAAAATTAACCAACACAATTCTAAAACACTACGCTCTACAACATTTACCCAAAAATGCTAACCAGATGTGAATGCTTAAAAATATTAGTCACCTGATGTCACTCTAGAGCACATATCACTGCTCTAAACTGCCTCCAAAAAGTTCTAACATTCTATAATGTATACTACTCATCATAATATCCACAAACTTTTCATATAAATTAGGAACTGTTTTCTTTCATCTTCAATCTATAATTGCATCACAATCTGTCATGCACATGCTTTTTGACATAATCCTCAAGTGAGAAAAATGTTAACAATTTAACAACTGATGCAAATTAATTTCAAATAAATTATCAGATGCTTCATTGCTCAATAAAAGAAATGGTGCTTTGTAAAGAATGACTTGAAAAGTATTTTTCAGCATATATATATATATATATACACACACACACACACACACACACACACACTTACCTTAAATCGATCTGATCTAGAAGGTCTCTGAAATGTGTCAGAAAACACAGAAGATGAAGATTTATTAGAGAAAAGAAAGTTGTAAGTGTCTTTTAAAAGGAGTTTTTCTAAGTTTTGGTCCTCAAACTCGATATTGTCATCATCTTGAAATTTTAAGTGCTCATGTACCTGTGGAAGAATAAAAGCACAGCAAATACTTCTCATTGACTTACTTTAGTATAGCGGAATCATTCCCAAGACATGACTCTTTTAATGGTGGATTGTAGATCAGAACTGACATCTAGTGGTCTTTTAGGAGGTCAACAGTTTTATGAAGTTAAGTTCTTTCAAAAGATACAATTCTTCACAAGAAAACTAATGCATTGTCACTGTTTAATCTAAAATTCTTTGCTGTTGGAGAATTTGTGTTCATGAAAGATTATATAACATTCTGAATAACAAATGTGGGAAATAGAAGAGCTAATCTTTTATAAACTCATGAGAATAAGGCAGGTAGTCCATTATTTTCTCTTATTTGCATCATTTATCTTAAATGTCTGGTTTTCTGAACTAACACATACTTAACATCTTATCACCTTTACTTTTTAGCTATTACTTAAGTGATAGAAAAATCAATCCTGCTTCTATAAAAGTGCATAGGTATTAGAAACCAAGTCATATATTCCCCACATAGTTAATTCTTTTTAACCCTGTTTAATATGAGCCTTTGATGGAAGTTTCTATTTATTACCATGAGTGATGGTAATGCTTTTTGGGGTTGAAAAAAAAGTTTTTTAGTCATATGAGCTCTTTGTTGATCTCAACAACATGGATGGAATAGGAGGGGGTTATGCTAAACCCGAAGAAGAAAGACAAATGCTGAATAGCTTCACTCATGCATGGACTATAGAGAAACAAAATAAAGGACAAGCAAAAAACTCAGAAATCTAAATGCAGAATTGAGGCTACCAGAACAGATGGGAAAAGAAAAGGAGCAGAGGGTCCAGTGGACAGTGTATGCGTTGGTGGTAGATACTGTATAGCAGGATACAGTGGAAGAATGTGAACCTATCCCCCTAAATCATACACAGTATATGCAAATGTTTTCTCACTAATAAACTAAAAAAAAAAATACAAACAGATGTGGATGTAGCTGGAAGGGATTATACTATGAGAAGTCAGTCAGAAGGAAAAGATAAAAAGATCAATTATCTGATGGTTCTTTTGATACATAAACCATAAAGAGACTGAACAAAGAGTCAGGAAAAAGTCAAAACTTGTAAGCTGATCATGGATTTGAGACATACAGCAGAGTAGGGGCAGGAAGAGCAATCAAAGCAAGGTAGAGAAGAGTACAAGGGGCTGTGGTGATGGACCAAGGGTGCAATGGTGGTTAGAGAACAAGGGGAACCACACCTGGAGGGAGAAAGCAAATATTTCCTCAAAATGAACATTCATTAAGAAAATACATAAATCCAACAAAATTTTAAAAATAACAGAAAACCACACGCACATAATCCCTCAGCAAAAGTTGGCAACTCTCATGAGGCAGGCAGCACTCACCTGGATCACAACAGGGTGCTTGGAAGTGCCATAACCAATGTCAAAAGTTAGGAGTTGAAAACATAATCTGCATCTGATGAAAACACAAGGAAATATAAATATATATTCTATTTGCTCCTTTTGGTCTATTATTTGGCATGATATTACTAATAGTTACTGAAGTTAAATTTCAACATCTTTATTAATTAAAGGAAACATGACTTCAATAATCTAAAATTATGTATCATTTATTTTTTTGATTTGGAACCATTTTGTTCCTTACAGAAAATACAAATATATATTAAGTATCCATAATACATTAATTGAATTAATGAAGTTACTCCTGGAGAACCTAAAAATGGAGAAGGAAACATCTAATCTTAGATGGGAGGCATTTTCATTCACATAGAAAACATGATGAGGCTTACATAGAAGCACCTTTCATTTCTTTATATGAAAATTTACATCTCTCTAGAGAGAAAGCATTAGGTTATTTTCAAGTGAACTGAGATAAAGAAGAAAGATAGTTATTGGATTTTGTTTATGAAAGTCCATAAGTAAAAATACACCTAGTTAATGGAAAATCTATACAATGCATAGCTGAGCTTGAAAGGGGTTGCCATTAAAAACAAAGTCAAATAACTGTGTTTTATTTCTTCTAATTATTATTCAGATATCAGCAAACTAGATAGGCATTTTGAAAATTCAGGATAGGTAAATTAGGAAACATACAAGTTCATATTTTACACTGACATAAAATTTTCCAGGGTGCATCCATTTGTGATCATTAAGAAATATTTTCCCTAACAATATTTGGCAGGTAAGCTTTTATCCTTTATTTCTAACATGACTTTTTTTTTTTTCATTTTTACCTAGCAAAGGCCTTTGGTCCCAGAGTAGATGGCGCACTGAGTACTTCAGCTGCTAGCAGGAGCTTGCTAATTGCTTCCTTCATATTATCAAAAGCCTGAAGAGGTGAACTGACTCTCAGGAATGTTTCAAAAAATGCTTGCAGCTGTGGAAAAAACAAACGTTTCATAAGATGAAACAACAATCCTGTTTGTCTCTATCATTTTCAAGTGACACATTTAAAGGATTTCTTTAGATTATCTTTCCTTGTCATGCTAAAAAAAAATCTTAAGTTGAAAAGTTTGACAAAATTTATATGTATTGTATATGTTATATATGATGTAGCAAAAGAGTGTATATTAAATACATATTACAATGCATTGTATAATAATATAGTAACTGTATTATGACTATATTATCTAGATGATATATAATAATGTACATGTCTTTAAATTAAATTAAGGATAACATTATATCTAGGAGTTTCAATTACTTTAAGGGTACTTGCTCCATTTTTTTTCACTTCATAGCATCTAATCAAAGAAAATGAAACGGAACTGTATTAGCATTGCAATAGGAACTCCCATGTTCCACTTGTGATTTAGCTATCTGTGTGAATTTGAACTAGAAATTCTGAACTTTGTGCCCACTTTAAAATTCTGAACTTTGTGCCCACTTCTTACACTACCAATAGGAGTGTAGGAAGTGTAATTAGAAGGAAATATATTTGGAAATCACTATAAGTAGGAAATGCAAATCTAAGATTTTTATTATTACTTTTCTGCATGTCAGAACAAAAGAAGTCATCAGGTTACTTCCCCACAGCATTTTGCTACGGGAGATTTAGTCAACTGGGGAAGAATATTAGAGAATCTCAGATATTAACTTCAAGCTTTATGTGGGTAGGTTTGATGTTATAAAAGTGGGAGGGGCAACCTCACGCTTTTGTATTCTTAGAAACATTACATTTTATCTCACAAATAACTTTCACTTACTTAAAAATTAAAGCAAATACAGCAACAAAGTTTTCTTGAGGAAGTTTGCCATCAAAGTTCAACAAAATTTTAAAAAACACAAAGCAAATCTCATATTGATTCATAGACTATCTCCAGATAAACATACTTTTTCAGGGATGAAGAACAAAAAATATTTTCTTAAAAAATATCAGCAGGTATTCCATTAATGTTTTTGGAAGAACACACTCAATGGATCTGCTTAAGACTGCCTAAGACTGCAAAATGAAAAACTTTTGTTGCTATGATAATGAGGGACAAATTTCGGCACAAGTCACCTGAAGGAAATAGTAATTGTATTTTTAAATAATCCACAAGTCAAATGCCCACAAAAGAAACACTGACTTCATAAAGTTTCCCCAGCTGAAAAACAGAAAACTAATGAGTTCACATTTTAAGACCTTATAAACACATTGTGAGCATTTGACTGTTGGGGTGTTTTTCCATTTCTAACGACTAAAGTAAATATAACAAACCCTTTCACCTAGTTTTGTTAACTCAGTCATAAATACTTGAAAGTGCACTCACACTTCCTTACTAAACAATCAAGGCATGAGCTCCAATATGAAGAAAATTTCTTCTACTCCGTACCAAGATGTTTGGCTGATGTTTTTAGTTTGAGAAAAATCATAGCATATGGTTCCAAGGAAAATAGTGCCTTGGCAGTGAAGTAAAAATGAATATAAGAATATCTTAAAACTTTTAATATGACATGAAACTATGCTATGACCTATAAATTTTCCCTTAGTGTAAAAATGAAATATAAACTTAATGTACAATATACTATATAGAAAATGACCTTGTAGATTATAAAGAAACAAAACAACAGAACTAAACCAGTTTAGTAGGATGACCTATATCTGGAATTATGTGAACCTATTACCCTAAATCACATACAGTGTGGTAGACCAACATCAGCTCAATAAAAACCAATACAATTTAAAAAAAATTGACCTTATAGTATCATAGCTGTAAGTTCAAACATCACTACTTATCTGTATTTGTATAAAATTCATGCCTCAACACAGTACATAATTTACAGTTGTTATAACATCTAGCTGTTCAAGCAACTCACTAAAACACTTTGAGAGATCAAAATTATCAGTGAGAGATGGAAGGACAAGAACTGGAATGAATAGAAAATATTTGTAAGAAAATTCAGTTTTATCTTTAATATATTCAAGTACTTCCAGGTTGATTTTAATGCATTTGATTTCCTCATCCTAGCTCTTATAACTGCTTTCATGCTAAATTTTAAGTTTTGCCTGATTATTTCTCTTAACCCTCCCATAAGATTCTGGGTAGACTGAATAGTCCTAAGAATTGTCCATCTCATGCAGGTTGTTGTAGTCTGCATATAACTGCTCGTAGTAGTCTCTAATTATCTTCTGTTCTTCTGCTGTGTCTGTTGTAATTTCTCACCTTTTTGTTTGTGCTTACTTATTTGGATTTTCTCTTTTTCTTTGTGAGCCTTACTAGGCTTTATCAATTTTATTTATTTATGGGTTACACTGATGTCAATTTTCAGCAACATGAATGGAGCTAGAAGGAATCATGCTAGCAGAAATAAGCCAGAAAGAAAAAAGATAAATACTCGATGGTATCACTTATATATGAAATATAAGGAAAACAAACCAAAAGAAAAGGTTAAAACTGACAAAAGAACTAAAGCACACTACAAGGGAGGGTAAAATCAGAGTGGGGATGAGCACAAGAGATCAGGATGATGTGCCATGGGTGACATGGTGGTGAAGGAACCTTGGGGTATACAATAATGTAAAAAATATATATAATCGATTAAAAAGAAAACTTTGGGCAAATTTTTCTCAGAGGCAACAGGTGTCATTTTGCATAAACTTGCTGAAATTTCTTGTCTGAATTCACTACTAGACTGTGAGATCTTTTAGAGCAGAAACTGGATCGTTTTATCTGTGGGTGGCCAGTGTCTAATACACAGTAGGCGTTCAGTGAATTCTGCTGAATAAATAAACCAAAGTATAACATTATGGAAACCAAAGAAATAGTGATAAGAAATATTGCTCACTGAGCTCCAGGATAATTTTTTTCCTTACCAGGACACTTTTATCTCTTGTTTCCATCACAAGAAAGAGGGAGGATACACATTTTTCTGGTGACATGTAATAAAACCTTTGAAAAATAGAAGCTTACCGCTCCAAGAGGATTTTTGAGATAAGAAAATTTAATTTAAGAGTTAAAACAAAGAATGAAGGATTAACCAATATTATACTTTTGGAAAAAATGTCACATTCTTGACTAACTGGGAAATATAACAGAATATTGATATTTCAGTATCTTGAAATATAGGTCATGTTTTGTAGCATTGTATCTCACTAAAGTTTACTGGAATTTCTCTCAAGTAAGAGTGGAAGGAAATTTTTATTTTTTCACAGGAAAGGAAGAATATAGTACTTAAATCATTTTTATCCAACAGACAAATTTAAAAGATGTTCACTGTCACTAGTCATAAGGAATGTAAATGAAGACTTTAATATATTACTTCATACTCACTAGTATAGAATATTATTCAACCCTAAAGCACACACACACACACACACACACACACACACACACACACACACACACACATACAAATGCACATTATGGAGGTTCTGACACAAAGTTCAACATTAAAAAAAAAAAAAACCTTGAGAAGATAATGCTAAGCAAAATAACATAACCATAAAAGACTTTGTATAATTCCACCTACATTTAATTAGAGTGATCAAATTCATAAAAACAGAATCTTATGGTGTTTCCCAGTGGCCGGAGGAAGAAATATGGAATTGCTGTTTCATTAGCATATAATTTCTGTTCTGCAAAAAGTTCTGGAAACTGGTTGCACAGGAAGGTAAACGTATTTGACATTCTAACTATACACATAAAAAGGATTACGTTGGTAAATTGATATTATATTTGGGTAACCTATTATATTTCAAACAGACTCTATCTTGTCTTCAACGACCATGTTGAGATATAGGTGATTGTTAACTGGTGTTAGGGAAATGGGAAAACCCCGGGGTACACAATAATGTAATATATATGTATGTATATATATATGTATATACATACATATATATACATACATATATATATATATACATATATATATGCACAAAATTTTTAAAAAATTTTTAAATCAGCCATTACAGAGATAATTAGTTGACATTCTCTGTCGACATCTCTTCTATCCTATTCCCCATTATACATTCCCAGAAATAATAATCAGTACACTAGATTTGATGTTTATCACTCCTGTGGTATTTGAAAATTTTAAATCACACATATGAGTAAATAATATATTATTCTGCATGGTTTATAACTTTGCAATTATGGCGATTACAATACCATAGTTATGTATACCTATCTGTAACTTGTTTTCTTCCCACAAAATTAATTAATTAATTAAAAAATAAATAAATACATAAAGATGTAATCAGCCTGAAGCAGTAGCCTGACTCAACTCCTGAGAAAAGTAGGTCCTCTCAATAATGTTTCCTTTTCAAGGACTATGAAAGAGTATCAATACCCTGTGTTCTCCTGAAGGAAGACTGGGAAAGAAAAGGATGTCAAGGGCTCATTGCTACAAAGACCCCAGTGTAATCTTTTGTCTAAAGATTTGGGCCAATCCACCCAAACTCCAAACCAATGAGTAAACGTTTACTTAGTGTGCATCCCTGCTTCATCCTTTAAAGTTCTTTAAAACTCCCTGTGCCCTGCTGCTGCTGGGGCCCACTTGGGATGACCCCTTCCTTGGCGACCCTCTAGATTACAAGCCTATTCTTGATTATATTACAATCAGGTCATTTCTAAATTGGCACACAGATTACTTCAACTGAAAGGATTTTGCAGATTCACACCCTCCGACCACCATATTAAAATGCTTGCTAAATTTGTGTCACAAAATCCAAAAGAGCAATTTTCCAATTATTAGAAATTTTGCAAAAACAAAACAAAGCAACCCCCCCCACCGTTGTTCCATATCTCAGCCCCTGCAAATTGTAAAGATATTCTCTCTCTATTCCATCTCCTCTTAGCTACTGCTTTATCCATGAACAGACTTTTTTCTTTGAACTTTCTGTTCATTTGTTTAAGATGAGAAACTTCACATGGCAAGCTTGAATACCATCAGGTATGACTCAGGAAAGTCGAGAAAGTAACAATTGAACCCAGATTTGAGCAGGCAATAGTTTCTGATAATAGTCAACACTTGAAAGGAAATATCACATGGGATCAGCATCAGTTTTATCTATGAGTATGAGGAAGGGCACTCAATTAAATAATTGACACTCAAGATTCTGTTCTCTATCCAAAGTGAAGGTGAAACAAGATGCTTTCAAGTCTATATACTTTAAACATAGTTGGAATTTGTCTATTAGCCTTGATAGATATTATTGCTTTGGCTTTTACAGATTCAACTGGAATCTCTCTGTCTGATACTGACTTATACAATCTCTTTGTGAGACTCTTGAAGAACTCTTAAAATACACCTAACAAAATCCAAAAACCTCAGGATGTTATCCCAACATACTATATTATATATATAGTCTTTTTTGCTCATTTTATAATTCTCAATAATAAAACTGTAAATTTAAGTCTTTTAAGTTTAACTGCCACAGTTAATGTCAGAAACATTCTTCTTCCCAAAATTATGATAACAATTATTGGCTGTACGTAATTGGTCAGAATACTAGCAATGTATCACAAATCTTGCTAGATAACTTCTAAAGTAAAATTATGTTGGAAATGCACATCCAAGATGGATATGACTTCTTTTTACTCAGTTAATTCATATATCCATTGGGTGAATACTATTCATTGCTGGATTTTCAATATCAGTATTAATATTATTTTTCGTGCAAATATAGAGAAAACATGTTCACATAAGTATATAGAAGATGTGGATAGAAGAGTTTAATTACAGTTACCTCAGTTAATTTTTGAACTGTCTCTAAGGCACAAGGGAAAAAATTAGTGATTTATCATGACATTTAATTTGTTACAAACTGAAAAAGATCTGAGTTATGAAAGATGTGTTACCAAGTGGTTAGCGAATATTTTTCTCAAAGAAGTTTTTTTCTTCCTGGAACCACAATCACAGTATTAGCTATAGATAAGAACTAGATATTTCTTGAGGAGCAGGAAGATATTTATAAAGAGGATGAACTACCTACATCAGAAATCCCTTCTCAGTGAGACCCAATTTTAGGGGTATAAAAATGCAAGTCAAAGTATAGGTAGTCTCTTGTGACTAATATGTGCCTGGCATCCACTGTCAAGTCCTGGGGCCCCCCTGAAGCACACATTACCCATGTGTGCTCTGGGTATGTCTGGCCCCAAAGACCACACCCACTACACAAACTGCAGGGAGCATTCTGAGCCTTAGGAAGAGGTCTCCTTTGTGTTTTAAAGGGACATGGTATAGGGAGAAAGTCAAATATTTTTAAATAGAAGAAAAACAGCACATTCAGACAGGGAGGAAAAATGATGAAATTACTGACCTAACTATGGATGTCAGTTTCACTAAGTGCACTTCTGCTATTTGATTATAATATTATGTTATGCTTAATAAAATTATTGGTACCAGTTGCTAGCTCTGTGTATTGCTCATACATAGTTTTATTCATATTGATTGCGATGTACTCATTCTCATTTTAAAGAGGAAGAAACTGAGGAGTACCTGGAGTTTCCCAGGCAGGAGGTAGCCCATATAGGGGCTGGAGAGCCCCAGCATGAGTTTTAACACTGTGACTTTGATGGTGTAGATTTCCGAATGCAGATGGACCCTGAAATCACCAGTGTCTTTACTTTCATGGAAAATGTGCTGAAGCTGTCACAGATCTCAAGCACGTGCCTCACACGATACATGTAAAATATCAGCTGAACAACTTGAGCATTTATGTAGCCTAATTGCCTTTGGGAAAATGAAGAATATTTCTTTGTAACTTAAATTGCCTGGATCAAGAACAAATTTTGTATTAAGTCAAATATTGAAGAACATAAATAGTCTCATCATTTGTTTTAGCTCATTGAAAATGGACTTGCTTGAGGGTAAACCACAGAAAAACTGAATTAATTGAATGAACCTAAATTAGGATAGTTTTTTCTTCATTTCCTGGAATTAAGATCAAAAGTCCAATATTTAAATAAGCTTCATCCTCCAGTGACAAGAATAATTTTATTCACTGGTATTTTTTTCACAGTTTTAAAGTTTAAGCATAGATTAAGCTTAGATATTCAGCAAGCAGATTCTATGTGTTTTAAAGCTTTATCATGGAAAAGTTTTTAATTCTCTCACATCTATCAGATAAGCTATCATAATCAAGGAACAGAAATATAATAGGCATAAAAATTATTTGCTTTGAATGGTAGATTCCTAGTTGCATCGTATTCAACCGTCTTAGAGAACTGACAGGCTCTCTTTATTATCCCTTTGGAATTGCTCAGGAGGATATAAAGGAGAAAGATTTAACAGTCATGAACCAAAGTTAAAATCCTAAAGATTTTATCATAGGACACTGTGTATATGTCTACCCATTTTCTTTATTTGAATGCCATTCTTCAAGCAGATCATAGCTATTTCTGTTAGACTTAAAAACACAGGCCTTTCAGCTGCAATAAGATAAGGTCTGACAGCTTGTTTGGAAAACCTTCTATTTTTCATTAACTGTCTTGAATAGAAAATGACATTGAAATCTTGCAATATTTTGAACAGGTGACGTTTTTTAACAGGTAGCATAAAAGTATGTAAACAGGATGCAGCTGGTTGCCAGATACCCATCTCGCACACCTAGAAATACTCTCAAATGAATAGAAAGAAAAAGGGCAAATAATTTCTGTTCTGCTCTGGATTTTTTATGCAGAGTATTTTAGGTGTTTTGTGGTCAATCACAAAAGAAAAGGAAATGCATTCATTATCAAAATAAAGGGTTCTGGTTGTACAGTAAAGGAAAAAGTAAATGGCCCTAACTTATCAAGGCTGTAGAATTGAAAGTCTGTTGAAATTTATAAGTATTCTATTCTGTCACTATTCTTACATGTCTCTTCAAATAAAACTCATGCTTTTATATTGGATATTTTTAAGAGTATTTCATTATTATGCAAAATTTAATCCATGGTTTCATATTCTAATTAAGTATAATTCTATATCATCTAAATCACTGTCTCCTTATTGTAGTTCCTTAATTACTGAATTCTGAATTCCCTATTGCTAACCACTTTCTCTTCTTTGCTGCAAAATACTTTTCTGAAGCAGTTAAAACCTAAAGATAGAAGACTTCAATATTTACAGGAAGTGATATAATAAATAGAAGTCCTCATATCTTTTCTGTTACAAAGAATCAGTTTATAGTTGCAATATGTCAAAAATCAATAAATGCAATTCTTAAACATTTTAATTTATAAAACAAATATATGTTCATTTTCTAATCTTATACTACACAATCTTTTATCCATATGTGGGAGAGCCAATTGGAATTCCTGGGGCCATCAAACTTACAGACACCACACCCATAATACCCTGGTTAGCACAACAGTTAGAGCAAGAACAGATACTTGCAAAGAAATCTCAGGGAAGAAATCTACATATTTCAATTTTCCCCAACAATCCCTCCACAAAAACTTTGCAATTTGTCCTCCCATTGAATTCACCTGCAATGTTTTAAAGACAATTTTACTAAATTGATTCTTTTAAAACTTTAACTGCACTGCTTGCACTTACATGCTTTTGACAGGTTTGTCTCTTTTTGCCCTTCAGTTCATCAGTCCATGATGAAGTGAACATCAAATACTGGCCTTGGATATTGAATTTTTATGTTCACCCTCACAGGCTTTCTGGAGGGCACACAGAACATTGCCTGATAGCACAAATAAGTAATAATTAAGAGAATTCATGTGCACTGGCAGTCTGAGCCCAGTTCTTAATCAAATTTAAGATCAAATATCTCAGTGAAATTATATACCCTCACTTTTTATCCACAGAATGGGGATAAATATATCACTTTTACTTCTCAGAGCTCTTAAAACAATAAAGTGAGACCATAAGAAGAAGATGATCATGGGGTCATTTTACATTTAACAGTGCAAGAGGCTTAGACTCTTCAGGATGTGACTCTAACATCTCTTTCCTGGTTTCCTCCACTCAACAAATGCTATGCTCTCTTTCCTTCCTTTTTGCACTCTAAAACACAAACACACACACACACACACACACACCATTTCTCTTGTCCCACTTGCCATCTTCATGTGTTTCCAATGTAAATGCCACTATCTTCTCGATTTCTAAACAAATTCTACACATTCTTTGCAAGCTTGGCTAAAATATCACCTATATCATGAAAGCTAGCTTGGGCAGATTAATTTTCTCCTCTTAACGACAATCTCAGGCATCTGGAGTTTGTTTATTGTTATTTTCTCTTTTCTCATCCACATTGCTATGAAACAAATATAAACAAATGTTATTTGAGGACCTACTATATCTTAAATTCATCCACCACATGAGAACCAGACATCACTGTTGACTTCCAGTAATGGAAACCTCCACTGATAAAGTGTGCCTCTCACTAGGGAAATTTGTAACACTAGGAAGTAAGAACCTCTTCCGTCCTCCATCTCGATCCCCATCTCAGCCAAGGGCACACCATTCAAGCAATGACTGAAGAGCCATCTCTAAGATGTCTCTGTCTCTCCTCTCTCTTAACTCATCACCAACCCTTGATTTTACTTGCAAACCATATCCCCTTCTCTCCTTCATGAGAGTATCAGCTCACCAACCTAGTCTCAGGCACTGTACCCCAAGACACTTGAACAGCTTTACAGCTGATCTCTCTGCCACCACTTACAATCTTCTCCAACCACCCCCTACAGCAGCGTGGGCTTACATAGGTCAATTCAGTGATGTCTGCTCACTATCTTTCAATGGCATCCCCTTCATAGAATAAGGCCACAAATACCTTACTCTGTCTATGAGTCCTCTGTGATTTGACTCTTGTGTTTCTCTTTAACCTCTTCTCCTCCACTCCCCCTTCATCCAAGATGACACACTTTCCATGCATTTGGTAATCAGTGAATCTGTGAGTACTGCCTATCTCAAGGCTGTTTACTGGAATGTTTCCCCACTGGTGCTTTATGTGACAATCGTTATGAATTACAGTTCAAATGCACCAGTTAAGGGAGATCTCTCTGCCTCTCTGAAAGTGAGCAACCCCATTACTTTCTTTCTTTCTTTTTTTTTTTTAAGACTAGGTCTTGCTATTTTTTGCCTGTGGAACCGCAGGCTCACATTGCCCGGGGTACCACAGACTCAAGCAATGCCCAGCCTCATCTTCCCAGGTATCTGGGATTACAGGCACATGCCACCATGCCCAGCTATTTTTTGGGGACTAGGTCTCACTATGTGCGCCCAGCGGGACTTGAACCGCGATCCTCCCAGCCATGGCCTCCTAGGCTGCCACCTACAGGCTACTTCCTATACAACATCCTTAGTCTTTTCATTTTTAGCGAGCTTAAAAATCTGTAATTATCTATTGAGGTCATCAGTCCTACATCTTTCCCATTGCACATGCATCCCTCGGGCACTAGAGGTCAGTCTTGAGATTTCACTTTTCATCCAGTCACTGCATCACTATAGATCCAGTGTTAGTGATTTATTTCTCTCTCCTTTAGAGTAAAAGGGTATTTGCTTATCACTCAGCCTGAAAGGATGTCATCATTGTCCTATTCTTATTTTTAAATCACATTTCTTTTCACTTTCACAGTAGCTCCTTGAAAGCAGGAAGATTTCCTTAGCATAATGTTTTTCTTCAGTGACTTCTGAGTTTAGAGAAATGACTTCAATCCCTGTGACTTGAATACATATTCTTTATGTAGATGGCTTGGGTAATCAAGCACATGGGAACATTCTCCTGCCCTTCAAATACATCTGGAATTAAATCTCCAACAGAAAAGCATTTTTGGAGCAATGCTTTCTAGAACAGATAGAAGAGACTCTGGTACCTGAAACTATTGGATTGCAGAAGATGGGGTCCCAGGCCCAGGATGCTAGTATTGGTGTGTGGGCACATGGAAAATGGATCCATAAGGACAGGTATACCTTAGATTTGCTTTGCTGTTTACAGTTCCTTTCACCTACTTTAAAGGCTGCTTCAGAGAGCTTCCTCAGCATGGCAGTGATGGTGGTAGCACAAGACATTGTGAGAAAGAGGGTAGAATGGGAGAGACAGGAATACTCCTTATCAGTGAGGAGTAAGCCAGAGAATGACTGCCTAGAGACATGTGCCCCATAGACAGCGAACAAAAAGCTATGAAATATATCTGCATGTTGCAGGAAGTATAAGCAGCACAGGGTGTGTTTACAGAATCCTGCGGAAGAATCCATCTCTGTCTGCTTTAGTAGCGCTCAGGGAAATGAAAGTTTCAGTTTGATATCACAATAGTAGGCCATTTACATCATCAAAGGCAATTGTGTTAACAGTCAGTTTGAGATCATAATGAAATTACATAGAAGAACACACAGAAGTTACATGAATAAACATATTTGAAGATACCAAGTCTAAAACGCTAGTGCTAATGTTAAGGTAATTGAAAACAGTTTATATATTGCAAAATAGTGTTAAATGGAAAAACTATGTCCAGGTACTAACAAATACTGAAATCATTCCAAATGATTTTGTGTGCTTGCTGATTTAAATTGCACTGAAGCATGATTTCAGATCCTGCCATTCAGAACCTCTACTTAGCAATATAACCTTCTACCTTACCCATGGATTAGTAAATAACATTTTAAAAATAAATACGTATAATCCAATGGAATTAAAAGATCAAAGCTTTGCTACTTCAGCGTTTCTGCTTTTTTTCCCAATCACCATTGGACAGCAAAGCTATTAGCGCAACACCTAAAAGGACCACTTGGGGGCAGTACAGTATTTTTGTTTTGCTCCATCTCATAGCTATGCAGGTTTCCTTGGTGACAAAAGATTGCTGCTTCTTTCAAATTGAGAACACATTATAATATATGGGAGGGAAAAGGCTGTATTTCATTTTAAACTTACAATACATAAATCACATAAGACAAATGCAAGTCGGATTTTTTCCTGAAGGGAGCAAAAGTCTGTCTTCTTTCCGCAAACAAATCAGTTTTACCTAGTTGGCACATCTGGGGGTATTTTATATTTAGAAATTGTCACAGTCTTTGAGATAGAGCTCAGAGAATAAAGGAAATTGTTTATATAAATGTTTCAACTGACAAAAGTGCAATAAACTTCAAAATGAACTGGTGAAAAATTACTTCTATACCCAAAGCAAAAATATAAATGTAATCAGTCTTTCCCAATGGGTACATATCCTATAAAAGCTTACACATTAAAATAATTAATTTTGGGAGACATTTAGTGCCATTGTCTTTACTGTTATTACAATGGATTCATATAACACTTTGTAAAGGGGTATTTTTATTACTAATTATTGTTCTCAGTAATTGATGAGCAAAGTCTATTTCAAGTCATTCTCTCTGTCACTACTAAGTATTGTGTCAGGTGTTAAAGATTTGTTTCCTTTTCAAGTGAAAAATAAACATAATCTCTTCTTACAGAGATTTTAAACATCCCAGGCAAGTACATTTTTATTCTTAGTTTTTGTCCTCTCGATTTTTTGCTGACTTTGTTTTTTTCTCCCTATATGTTTTCTTGTTCTGAAGACATATTTACCATGACTGCAGTGATGGGAAATTCCAGTGAGATGTTGTCAAAACTCAAGAATCAAGACTTATGAAATTAAATCCAGTGTCTGGCAGAAGTGGGAAAATTCACAAAGTTTGTACGGTATTTTGCCATAATTCATGAGTCCATTACTTCCAGACCCTTCTCAACAATTCTTTACTATGTGGAGAAAGGGCTTAGAAAGTTCATGTCTTTGAATATCTTTCTGATATAGTTCATCTTTGTTTTTTAAATAACAAGAGGCTCAAAAATTAAGGTTTCATTGTTTCTGTGGATGCTTAACATGTTTTGAAACATAACTTCCATTAACCTTTTCTCATGCTCATTTTTTTTAATCTAAACACTTGTTTGTTTTACAAATAAACAAATAAGAAAAATTCAAAACTATCAACAGAACTGAACCACAGAGCAAGAGAGGGGAGAAGAGAGACAACGGAGGAGGGGGTGGAAAGATGGGAGAACCTCGGGGTAGACAATGATGTACTATATATATATATATATATATATATATATATATATATATACATACATACATAGGCAATCAATAAAAATAAACTAAATTAAAAAAACAAAACAAAATACTTGTTCGTATTATCAACTTGTGATCATCAAATTTGTAACAAATCAGAGCAACACTCCTGTACTGGACAGAGGCAGAAAGAGGAAGCACTTGCGTGCGCTGGTTCGTAGGCATTTATATGATGTCCACTAGTCACGAATTTCTCTGCTCCAGTTTGGAGAAATAAAACTTTCTCTTTTCAAGGCCCCAGATGGACCCCCTTCCTCATGCATGCACACACACAACCACTAGATGGCGATAGGGAGAAGTGGACGTCGAATGAGAGGGTGGGGAGGTAGCGACACAAAGGAAATAAATACATCCTAATGTCCAAAATACCACTGAAGAATTCCTGTTTGCATCTTCCAAGCATCCAGAAGAAACTCATTTACCTCACTGGTTTCACTCTGAAGTCCTTGAACATTAGCAAATCTCCTTTTATCTAGATATAACTAACTATCCGTTTTCTAGTTCAGAGGAAATAATATAATCAGTATATTTTTTCATTAAGGTTAAATGTTACTTTGTTATCACTAAGATACACTTTACTGAATAATGTGTAAGTACCAGAAAATTGTATTTGTATATATTTATCAGTTCACCACCTTAATCCAGAATAGATAACATTAACAAAGATATTGGTGAATTTATGATATATTTTTGTTGCAGAACCTAGTCTTAAATCATAGTCCCCCAAAATAAGAGTCTTTAGTAAGTCACAAGTAATAAGATATCTTTAATTTAAAAAATCATAGCTATCTACAACCATTATATGTTTTTTGACTCTCTACCATATGCCAGGCACTCAGCTAGGTATAGGAAGTACAGACACAAAGCCTACTATCCTGAAGTTTAAGATTATTTTAAAATCAGCTGGGCACAGTGGCGCATGCCTGTAGACAGCTTATGGAGTCGTGGCTGTGACTGGGGATCTCGGTTTGAGACGCACCCGGGGCAACATAGTGAAACCTAGTCACCCCAAAAATAGCTGGGCGTGGTGGTGCGTGCCTGTAATCCCAGCTACCTGGGAAGCTGAAGCTGGGGATTACTTGAGTCCATGGTACCCCGGGCAACGTGAGCCTGCAGTTCCATGGACAAAAATAACGAGACCTAATCTCAAAAAAAAAAAAGAAAAGAAAAGAAAAGAAACTTTGTATTTGGTCAAATAAACATGACCATGATTAATGAATAATTTTCTTCTTCCTACTTAAGACAATAATTCAAATTCAACATTAAGAACCAATGAATACACAAAATTACATGACAAAATTTTATGGAACAAAGTTGGGAATAAATGAAGAAAATTAATGAATAAGTAAAACTTTTCAAAATAAATGACAAAGTTTCCATAAACACCATCCATGCAAATGGAGCTAAAAGGAATCATGCTAGAGGAAACAGACCAGAAAGAAAGATGGTTTCACTTATAGGTGGGCTATAGGGAAAGCAAACAAAGGGACAAGAAAAAGTTAAAACTAAGTAACTGACAGCAAAGCTAAAGCATACAACTGGGGAAGGGTAAAGAGGGAGTGTGAAATTAAGGAGGGATGAGTACAAGGAATCAGGCTGATAGTTCATGTGTGACATGGTGGTGAGAAAACTGTGATAGAGAGCAATGTAAAAAAATACATATGCAATCAATAGAAAATTAAAAAGTAAATATAAGATTTATAAAGCAAAATAAACAAAACGTCATGCAAAATAATAAAATTATCTAAAATGAATGTACTGTAAAGTGATGAGCAATCACAAAGCAATCATTCTTTTTCTAGACCAAATAAGTATATGAAATAATATTTCACACCAATGTGGGCTGATTAGATAAGTGTTACTTTGTAATTACTAAGTTTTTATTATAAGTCAGCTTTAGTCTTATGCCTATTTAATTATAAACTGGTTATCTACAATTTCTATTTATATATAAACTATACTTGAAAATGAACACCAATGCAATTTTTATATTTAACCCAAGCAAGAGTAGATTAAGTAATATATCAACTCATTTTATAAACTCCCAGGAGCAGACTTTTATTCACGTTCTTTCTAGAGCTGATATAAATCTCTCAGGCCTGCAGTATGACCAGATGCTCAGTGAAAAAGTCTTTTACAAGGTCTGTTCCATAGTCTGCAGTTTCAGATGTAAAATGAAGAGCAGGAGAAGAACACTTCTTAAGGTAGGAAAACCATATTGTAACTTTATATTTGCTTCCAAAGACATTACTCATTCTTACCCTGGGAATATATATGCTATCTCACTCCACATTATGAAAGCCACGGCATAAATATTGACGACAAATGAGGCTAACTTTATCCCAGCAACTGGTGTCAGGTTTCCAAAGCTGAATAAGAGATATATGCATTCTGGAAAAGGCCCTGTAAATAACAACCCCATTTGTCAGGGTTCCCTGTCTCCTCTGTGCACATTTGCTGATCACATCAATGAGAGAAGGAACTGCATAGAGTTGAGAAGGGGAGAATGATGCCCAAAAGATCATTGCGAAGGTGGAACAGAGCTGATTTAGGGCCACAGAAGGGACGGAGTTCACTTTAACATGGGTTTTCAGTGGAGGTGATTCTCAGAGGTACTGACTGAGAAATGACTTCTCTGCCCCATGCTATCCCCTTCTATTCAAGGAGTTCTGTCCAGAAATCCAGATTATGATATCTGTCTATCACATTCATTAGATTGCCCTTAGAAAATGACTGCATAACACAGGGACAGAATTAGAACAGTTTGGAAGTTTAGGTTTGGACTATTATTTCATATAGTTAAAATTCTTAAAATAATCTTTGATCAAATTCATTATAAGATACAGTTATCAAGAGCTGATGACAATACCCAGAATCATATTCTTTTAAATTTGGGAATACCTAATATCAATAAATGAACATCTTCAAAGATGAGATGGCTGATCAGACAATAATTTTGTTTAAGTTATGTCATGACTGGATAAAACATTATTTGAACAGGTCTTCTTGCCAGTAGTCACAAATCATTGCAACAATCTGTTTTCATCAAAACAAGTCAGCTAAGATCAGAGAGAGAAGCAATCTCGAGATGTCAGTAAGAAGTTACAGATGAGAGTTTCTCTCTGCTGAATAACTCCTTGATTTGTGATTGCTAGTAGGCGAAGACTTGGGACTTTTTATCTTAGAATCATATTTAAATTTATGACATTTCTTGCATTTCATCAATATCCCTTGTGCATGTACACAGTATGGGCAGATTTGACAAAAGTTATATTTAGGTTAGCTGAAGAAGACTATGACTCTCCAAAGATATAGCCAGAGCATCTTAGAATTAACTTGACAGTCTTTGAGGGGAAGAAATTTTTTAATAAAGTACCACTTAAAATCGGATATATTCAGCCTAGGAAGCCACAGCCAGAGCCAGGTATCACAGTTTGAGTTCTGCCAGCGGCATGTAGCGAGACCTAGTTCCAAAAAAATATAGCTAGGCTTGGTGGTGCACACCTGTAATCCCAGCTATCTGGGAAGCTGAGGCTGGGGATTGCTTGAGTCTGTGGTACCCCGGGCAACATGAGCCTGTATGTAGTTCCACAGGCAAAAACAGTGAGACCCAGTCTCAAAAAAAATTTTTCATTTATTAAATTCACCAAGAAAACGATAGTGCTTTAACAATAGTAAAATGGTCGTTTTAAAATCTAAGAATATAGTAAGCAAATGTTGCATTTGCCATTAACTTTCTTTCATTTTTCTCCATCTCCTTTCCCTTTTAAATCTGAATACCTTTGGAAACTTCTATTATTTAGAATTTTAATATTTTCATTCTATAGAAGATGACTTTAGGAAAATCTAGTTTACAAAGCTTCTAGGCTCCATTATTCCTCAAATTTGCATTTTTTGGTATTTTTCAACTCCCTCCAAAGCTTTAGCAGATAAAGTATCTCAGCAGCAGACCTAATTGGAAATAAATGAGTTCATGGTTATATCTGTTATTACTTTCATACTTCCTTTAGCTGCCAGAATGTTCTATAAATGGCCACTGATAACTAGTTTAGCGGGCTTGCCTTTCTGCACAGCGCATAAATCACAACTGATTTAACTAAGTAATTTAACCTTTAAATTCAGAACTCAATAAACACACATGCACGCGCACGCGCACACCCATACACACTTTATGGAATGTAAGAACATTCCATGTGACTAGTTATTAAAATGGGGTTGGGTCTTGTCCATCTTGGCATTGAAAGCAGATTTTTTTTTTTTTTTTTTTGGAGAGTGGAAAAAATATCCAGAGAAAACAGTGCTTTGGAGGTTAAGTGATTTAATAGATAAGTATAATATATTTGTTTCAAGTGAAGCAATAAGCAGTTCAGCTAAAAGGAGTAACTATTTCCTTGTTTTCTGAAATCTATCTGTAGCATCATGTCTTTGCCCTTGTAAGGAAATAATCATTCTCTGACACATTAACCCAGGAAAGCTGCACTACCTCCCTTTGAGAAAAGATAACAGCATTGTCCAAAATAATCAGGCAAGATCTTGAAAAGATAAATGCCAAGGAGAAAAGGAAAATGACAAGAACCACATGCTTTCCTGTACTAGTACTGCAGCTTGCAACTGTCCAGGGGTCACAGCATAGGATAAGAAACAAAATGGAAAATAAAGTAAATCAAAATAAACCCAAATAACAAAGAACTTCCTTTATCATGATTTATATTCAGGAAATACACAAAATATCACAGAAATATATTATTTTACTGCATTTAGGGAAGTGGTATTTTTTTTGAAAAAGATGTAAGAAAATACTTGAAATACTTGGATTTTCAGTTTCCCTTCAAGATGGCAAACTAGGATAGGAGAAATGAGATTGAAGCATGAAATTAAGAACAAATGCCAAAAATAATGGTAAAAACAGAGTGATAGAAACTCAGATAACTTTTTTGAACTGGTTTGGTCAATCATGACAATGGGAAAGAGTGTGTGAATGTGGGGTGGGGGATTACTTAGGTCACTTTGAAAAGACAAGCTGGAAGAAAGAACTTTAGTGTTCCTCCTGCCTCTCCCCTGAGATCCCCCATGACAATCCCAAGTTCCCTCCCTGAGAAGATGAGAAACCCAGGCCTAGGATTTAGGATGCTGAATGTCCTGCTTGACTAAAGCCATGTGTGAATTACATCTCACTTGGCATTCACTTCCTCACCCCATCTTCTTTGCTCTCAAACCCCAACTTGATGAGTCATAATAGAGGGATGCACATCCACCTTGGGGTTTTACCCCGATACATTTTCCCTGATCAGAGAAGTCACTGGAAAGAGGGAAATGCTCAAGAATGTTTTAGTGCCATATGACATGAAGTGAGGAATATAATTCTTTTCTCTCTCCTGTAGTTGAGTTTCAAATACTAGGTTGAATATAAAAAATTGAAGGTTTTTTTTATAAAAATTGCGAAAGCAATGAAAACTGTCAGCAATTTTACATAATACAACATAACATAAATGGGAAAATTGCAAATAATTAAATAATTAAATAATTGGAAATAATTAAAAGTATTTATGGAATTATAGCCAAAATGACAAAATCAAATTTGATTTTTCACTTTCTTATAATTAATTAAAATTCACATATATTGACAATATATGTTTCACATAGTTGAAATAGGATGAGTGTCCTCTTTTAAAAAAAAAAGCACATATTTAAGATTTAAGTCATCAATAGTTTTCCTTAAAAATGTCAACTGTATCACTAGGAAATGCAACACCTGCATCTTTATCATGCTGATCTATTTCTTAATTGACAATATTTAAATGGATCATTTAAGATGTTTTCACCATTCAGAGATTTTCCAGAATTCAAAATGCAGTTTATAGAAGGAAAATCTTCAAGACATCAAGTTCAGTCACTTTAGAATCTCTTGAAATTATGAAAGGCACTTGTGAGTTCTTTTTTAAAAAAAACACTTCTTCACTGTATGATTGAATTATGAAAAGCTGTACATATTTAATGTATACAACTTGATGAGTGTCAAGATAAGTATACACCTGTGAAACCATCACCACTATCAAGTCATAAATATATTTATTCCTTCCAAAAATTTCCTAATGCCTTGTTTGTTATTTCACTGATTAATTAGAATACTCAAGACCTGTCCTTTTAGGCACTGTGTTGTACAGTAGATTTCTTGGACTTATTCATCTTGCAAAAATGAAAGTCTAACCTTTTGATCAACTCTTATTTCTGCCTCCCTACAGCCTCTAGTAACTGCCATTCTAGTCTTTGCTTCTGTGACTAAGATTATTTTAGATTCCTTCTGTAAGTGGAGTTATATTGTATTTGTCCTTTAAAAGATTTTTGATTTTATAGAAATAATTGTTCAGAGTACAGATAAGAGGAAATGGGGTGGGGGGGAGACTGGGGAGAGATAACAAGCCAGGTACACATATTCTTTCTGCCTCTTCCTATTTCCCTTTGTCTGCACTCTGAGCAATTAATTGTATAAAATCAGAACCTTCTTAATATTTATCATGTATTTGTCATTGGGTCTTATTTTCACCTAAGTTACCTTGTCTCGCTAAGTTATTGGGTTACTATTAAGTTCTTCCCTGAAATTTTCCTCATCATTCTTTCTGTTGGGGCCGACACTGTTAGGTACTCTTAAAAATTTTGTTTTTTACTCAGCAAATCTTCCATGTTCATTGTTGAAATAAAATAGCACTAAATGCATCCAAAGAATGAAGCAAACCGCATCGTGGCAAATGATATTTTCATTTGCTACATTCACTATTTTTCTTGAATGAGTGAAAAGTTAAGAAAAAACAATGCAGCTGAGAATTGATTTAATAATGGATCAAAGACTTGACCTCAAATGATGAATTCACTAATTTCCTTGCAAATTAAGCTGTTTCCATTTCATTTTTGAATCTGTATCTATTAAATAAAAATCTCTGCAGCAATAAAATAAAGCAATCTTTGTTCAATGGGATTTGATCATCGTAAAGGTGAGAGAAAGGCAGCCCGAGTCACTTTACTCATGTATACTTTGTGTGAAACAACAGCTTGAGTGAAATTTTACCTTGACAGTGAAGCGTTTTTTCTTTGGTGGACTCCAAACTGTGCCAGTCGAATGAATGAATGCTCGCAAAGGAGTTAAGGATGTTACCAGTACATATGCTTTAAGAATCACAGAGAGATCTTCTGCTCTAAAGGTAGATACCTGTGGAGCCAGGGTTGCTATCTGGTTCCTAAAACATAAAACAACAGAGTGAATGCTTCCTGCACGTAAATAGTAAACTGCTGCAAAGCTTGCTATTCTCCATGTATCCTTTGTCAGATCCCAGCTTTCAGTGGGTGGGTTTTCTTAGATAATTTCACTGCGTATAAGCATCATTACCAGGGGATACAGATACAGAGAGAAGGGAACCAAGTGATAAGATTTCTCCACTGTGGCAGATTTAATCAAAAGATTTTTTCCAGTAAGAAAAAAGTAGGGAAAAAGCACCTAAAATTAGGTTAAAGATTTAAGAATTTAGTCACGTATGTTACCATTGCAACAAAGTGATATAGATTACAGTTTAGGGAATAGTGAAATATCTGAAATTTTCTGATTCTGCCTTCAACAACCTTTGCTCTATTTTCTTTTCTACAGGAAAAGACAATGTTTTTCAATAATGAACAGGTCACAAAAAATGTGCGAAAACATTTTCCCCACTAGTTAGTTTCTATCTAAAAACCTTCATCACTGATAACGAAGGATCCATTGAAGAAGATGAAGTATTGAGAAAACAGTTCAATCTACAGAAGGAATTAACATTAATGTTTAGTGATGAAATAAATATACTTTCATTATATATGATACCTAATACATAACTATTTACTTTCTGCACTGTTTCTAGTATGTTAAATGTCTAAATTATCTTTGTGAAAATATTGTGCACCTTCAACTTTTGAAGTATAAGGAAACACAGATTCTTCAATAAATATTATTAACAATGGAAATTATCAGTTAGTAATTATATAATTAGACTACGAGGAACTCATTTATGTCTTGGGTAAGATAAATGCTTTTCCTGAAGGTCACCTGGATAAGTTGGTCCCTGAGGTGGTTTTCTTAGATCTTTGAAGATATTAAAAGAAATAATGAGTAAAAAATTCATTGAGCCATACATATAGACTAGGACGATGTCATTTGAGCATAAAATGGATGTTAAAATTTTATAGTTTCACATTGTCAGGGTTTTAAATTCAATTTCTATAAATGCAACTTCCTAGATAAGAGTCCTATTTCCCCAAATGTTTATTCTATGGCAGGAGAGATTTGAATTAGTCTGGAAGAAAATCAATGATGGCATCCTTTATT
The DNA here is from genome assembly GCA_004024945.1 of Uropsilus gracilis. Taxonomy (NCBI): domain Eukaryota; kingdom Metazoa; phylum Chordata; class Mammalia; order Eulipotyphla; family Talpidae; genus Uropsilus; species Uropsilus gracilis. Next base: position 52,773 of record PVHY01003096.1, on the reverse strand, counting down.
AAGAAGAAATCACTATGAATTTATGTAACAGAACCTCATAATTCAAATATGTAGAACTCCCTAGACCTTTCTGGCACTTTTCTGTTAACTGTCTTCTAAAATACGTGCTGGATGTAACAATTCAAAATGATTAGCTTACAGCTGTTCACGGCTCCAGTTCCACGGTTTCCACGTATGTGGCTTCACTGCTTTTAAAAGGTGACGTGATGCACTCAGCTTTAATTGTATGTTCTGATCCCAACACACAGAGGGGCTCACCAGAAGTCGCAATTCTGCAAAGAATCAAAGGAGCAGAAGATAGTCCTTTATTGTTTCCTTTTGGAGTTGCTTCCAAAATAGAGACTGCTGTGTTAAATCTCAGTATCCAAAGGAAATAGGCAACAAATTTCTCCCAATTCTAAATCAAAGTCAGATCTATTAAGTATAAATTCATACTCAGAGAGTCCTTTGCTTTGTACTTTGTCTTACCACAGACAAGGATTGTAAGAATTGACCTCAAAATTTGCTGCTTGGAAGTGGGGGTGGATATGATGATATGTTTGTACCAAATGGTTCTACCTCCATGCATCTTAGAGATGCACTCACAATAAGGGAATGGAAACTGCAGGAGAATATTACCTCAACAAGTAGAAGTGATTTCTTGACAATATAGTTCTTTGTGTGCTGGTTTCTCATGCCTCATGACTTGGGAAGCCCAGCTTTTATTTTGTAAAATATTGTTTTAAAAGACATTAAAGACCAATGATGAGGAACTACTGCCAAAGTAAATTTATTGCACATACATGTTTAGAAAAATCAAATTAACAGAAAATTAGCAAAAGCAAGTCCCATACCTAGGACTTTTCCCTGCCAAAATCAATTGTTACATTATATTGACATTTGAAATCTAGACATGCATGATGGGAAAGATGAATGCGATTCTTCACAATAAAATTGTTATAACAACACAGCAACATAACCTAAATATAGACATTTCCAATTTTGTGATTATCCAAAATAGATGTTGCAATGATCTAAATCTGACTTATTTCCCTACTAATTTACTCCTGTCTATTAGCACATATAGAATTACCTACTACTTCTTAAAGATTTCAGGTGTTCCATTTAGTGAATATATCTTTAATTTGACCATTCCCCTGCTGGTGTGTACTTAGATAATCCTTATGATATATATTTTTTATTTCTTCAAAAATACTGTAATGAACTCTCCTACAACCATTTTGATGTATTACAAGTTTGCCTAAAGTCAAATTCTACTCAGTATGTGTAATTGCCAGGTTGCTGGGTAAATGCAGTGTCAATTTGACAGACATTATTGAATTGCCTTCCAGAAAGGTTGCCCCAGTTTCCACCCTCTCCAGAAGCATATGAGAGTTGTTGTTTCCTCACTGCCATGTCACAGTGCTTTACTTTTAAATTATACAATTTGTCTAGCTCTCAAAAAGGAGCAAAGCCTTCAAATTATTCCCCCCTTGTGCACGTTTCATCAAAACTAACATAGTCTAATTTAAAACACTTCACACACTTAAGTAAAAGTCAGCAGAAGTCAAGCTGTTCACCGTATTCCCATATCTCATTATTTAGCACAGTATGATCTTTCTCAAAAAAAAATGATAGCCTATTTGTAAGGCTTCCCTATTAATAAAGTTCTAATATATCGTAATAAAAGAAATATTCAAACTGCTTATTTCTGGAGGTGAGAAATGAAGAGTCATTAAGGTAAGTTCTTCAGCATCACAATTTTAAAAACTGTTTATATAATTATTTAAATTTACAGTAAGAAAATGTGCTCTCTTTCTTCACTAAGTAGGCTAATAGAATTTCTTACTAGGAAATATTTGGCATGTACAGGCTTTCCTCTGCTTCTAAACAACAGTGCAAGTGACCATCTTATCTCTTTTTACCCTTGTTCCCAGGAAGCACAGCAGTGATTTGAAGTCCAAGTAGCACTTATTTTGAAGAAACTTGATGTATTAATTATTTTAGCACAATAGTAGTTCAATGCTGAGGAAATAGCCAGCAATTATGTTAAAGAAAATGAACAATGCTATGTCACCTTTTCTAGTTTAAAGGCATCTATCATATATAATTGAAGAAATTCAATATAGAATTCCTATGACTGTGTCAAATTTCCACATCAACCTCTAAAAATGTGATTGAATAACAGATTTTAATATTGGTTAAAGCAAATGTTTACTTTTTGGGGTAGCATGTATATACATATTTTCATATATATTATGTGTAATATTGTATATATGTACATATATACAAAACATGTCATATATATAGATAGATCAATACATAAATGATCTATCATATATATTGATGCATCAACATATACTTACAGATCTATATCTATATATGTATGTAGATCAATAAATCCTTTACTTATAACTTTTACCTTCTTATGTGAGATATACACAAATATATAACTAAATCAATATACAGATGAAAAATTGATATGCACACATATCTAAATTCATATATATAAATAAATTCTGGGCTTCTATGATATTATTCTACACTTGAAAATTGCTCCTAACAATTGGAAAGAAAACCTTGTAATTAAATATCTCCTGACATTTAAACCACTTACATTTCTCTCGATTATATCCCAGAATTAAAAATAAGCACCACTAATAGCTTTAAAAGCTGTGACTGCATTTTCTGGCATTTTTATAAACATTGTAGGAATCTTAACTACCTTAGGTTCTTATTTAGCAAAGTAAAAGATTTGTTAGTAGTCACTGATTGATAGCCTTCATTTGTCATATCTATCAAGTATTCTCTCAATAGACTGATTCAATTCACTTGTTTTAATATTCCACTCCCTTTCTTTCTTGACACACAAGGAGCCTAGACATCTGGAACAATGCCAGAACTAGATTGCTTTTGGAAGGAACTTGATGCAAATAGTCTTCCTTATAGCCTTGTAACTCAACACCTACTTATTAAACACTTTCAGAAAGCAAGTAATAAAGAAAGTTTAGCATGTCTGTTTAGGGTTCTCCTTCCACACCTGATGGTCGGTGAATAGCAGGTACAGATGTGAAATATCATGTGTAGTTCTATTGGTTGATTGCTCTTGATTTATTTTAAAGAGCCTGAAACAGGTGACTTGACCCCTTACCTAGTGAACGCAATTTGATCTGGGTGCTTGAAGACTGTTTTCTTGAATTTTCTAATACCTGACTAACCAGGTACTGAGTATCTGCTGACTGCTGTACATTTGTATGAAAACAAGATTAAACAGGAAACACAATACCTGGGTTTTTTCCATTCATTTGGGTTCTTAACCAACTAAAGCTAAGCGGACATGTGGCACTGTCAAGTAGTTTTGTAGAATCCAGCACTTGCTTCCCCATGAATTTTCTGAACTTACCACATCACTGATAAGTAACAAGTGCTCAATTTGTTCTAGCAATGGAGTCGTTTGGGGACAGCTAAATCAATGTACAGTTAGAGAATAAAATAATACTTCATCTTAATAAAAGTATTTTATTTAGCTATTTATTCTTACCTTCTTTGTGGCACATAATTACATACATCATGAGCAAAGACTAAGCACTGGAAAACACCTGTACTAGTAAGATTAGCTGCCAAATTTGCATGTATTTGTTGTAATGTTTTGTCCTAAGGCTAATAATTAATATAAATATATAAGTATATTTCACAAATATCTGCATATTTCTCTTCTACTTCATGTTAGGGAGCTAAACTGAGCCACTGTTTTCTTATTTGAAAACTCAGTGAGGTTAAGAAGCTTTAATTAATAATTAACAATTAGGGCTGAAATTAGAAGTGTAAATAAATACCATTTATGGATGTATTCATTGCTCTTCCTACCTGAGGATATTTATGTCTTGGTCTTAGCCTGTAGGTATAAAAGGCATGCAAATATACCCTCGGTTCTTACATGCAAAGCAAATGTAAATTGAAGTATGTGCAAACTAAAGTCGGAGCCAGAAAATGATCAGTGAGGACTCTGGGAGAATATGGAAGGAGGGCAGAGACAAGGGGTAATGGAAATGCTTATTAGTAAAAGGATTATTAAAGAAAGAATTGTAACATAAGGGTGGAATTAAGGGAAAATTACAGATGGTGAAGTTCCCGAGAATGGACAAAATGGTAGCTCTTACGCGCCCACACAAGAGGGAGCCAATACTATAGCTGAACTAAGGGGGGGGGGGGCAAGCATGCGCAATGGCCACAAGGGAGCAGCACACAGGTATTTCCTAGCCAGGGTCCAGCAGAGGAGTGCCAAAGAACAGATGTCCCACAGGTCTCTCCCCCTGAGCTTTGACATCTTATCAGAAGTCAGAGGATGAGTGAGTCCTGTGGATGCAACCTGGAGAAAACAGCTTCTTGAGGAAGGGTCTAGAATGAATCTGGAAGGGCAAATGGGGAATATTATATATATTATATATATATATATATAATGTCATATTTGAAATATAGCATTTCAAATGCTATATTTGAAAACTACATGTTAGCCCTAGTCTTCTCCAGCTGTCCACGTGACCTGGAGAAACAATTACATGTGTGTATGCACAAGGGTATGTGTGTGCTGCACACATGTACATATAAAAAGGTAAATAAGACAGAAATACTGTGATCTCAAATAAGAGTATTTGTGTGTGGTAGCAGGAGATGCCTTACACTTGACCATACAGAATTGCCTCTATCAGAATGGTCCCCTGGAGCCCACAGTAAGCACAAGAACTATGGGAAGAAAGCTAAAGAAAATCCTGTTCCTTGCAAGGATATCATTTGTTTCATCAAGTAAACTGAACCTGAACCTTTAAGACACAGGTGAAACCAGTAAAAACATAAGTTCTGTTTCCCCAGCATTTTGTAACATAGTTGCTAAACTAGATTTTTTCAAAAATATTTTATAACTAGCATTCCAAAGAACTTTTATTTTAAAAATCCCAGTCCTTGCTATTAATAGATCCCTATAGTATATATGACCATGAACCAATACCTTAACTTTTCAGTATCTTTACAAGGAAAATGGCAATAGTCATTAGAGGAACATAATTCACACAGATACTGACAGAATGAAATATGAAATTTCCTTTACAGTGTTAGGTACAACATTTGACATTAAGAAATGCTCAAAAACATGTTTAATAGCTAATGGTACTAATATAGTATAATCCTTCTTACAACCTAGAAAGCCTGTTTATAACTTTAGAAACTTCAAAACATAACTAAAGTTATCCCTTTTGAATTTATTCAGCACTAAGGGGTTCTCAGCACTGCTGACTATAAGATAAAGTCTAATCTACTAAATCCTCTTTTATGTGATTCTTAAACATATGACATTTGACAGTAGTCTCATCAGAATGAAGCAGGAAGTATGTTGATAAACAGAAATATGGGATTTAAAATAAAACACATCTTTATTGTAAGTAGCCTGAAAACACTGTTTTTATTAAGTTTCTTCAAGTTTAGCTGTGCCATATCACAGCCAAGCAATTTGTTTCCTGCTCTCTCTCACTTATTGAAAGACATCATGTGTGAAAGCTAAAACTAGTATGAGCTTGATATAGCAGTATTTAAGTCTAGTTTTCTCTATCTTATTTAAGGAAAGATTTTCCAAACAACTAATACAAATTTAAATAGAACTAGCTCTTAGTCAACAGATTTATGACACAGAAACAAAACCCCTGGAAATTTTTCAAACCTAATTTGAATTTAAATAATATAATTTGAGAATCTATATACTCTAAGCATATCAAATTCTTAATAAATTTTACTTGGGTTTTAGGTGACATTTGTCAATGATTATCTTTGGAAGGATACACCAAACACATAAACACATTATCAGTATATAATTTCATCCTTAAAACAATGAGCTCAAACTTGCTTCCAAAAAGAATCCATCTTTTTTTATTATTACCTGCGTGAACTTGTCACCATCACTTTACTTTCTATAGTTTCATAATATCTTTTATATTCTGTAGCCATATAAGGATGCAGCAAATAACAAATAAAAATAGCATTGTATTTCCATACAGTATTTTCTTTGGCAGAAAATGATACCTTCCACTTTGTTATATAAAAAATGAGGTGTAGTCCATGTCCTATTGTAAGTGAAGATACAATTTGACCCATAAAAATGGCCAGATCAATGACTTAGCAATATGCTTTTAAAGGAGAGTCATTGTATAAAGTTTCTCCCAACTAACCAATCAATCAATCAAATGCTTATTGGGCACTCAGTAAATGCAATCTATAAATGTTCCCCTTTCTGTTCTTTTTCAGTGAAAGTGTCAAAGTCACGCAATTCTACAAAAACAATTTTCCCCATGGTCTGCTCTTTGTTTTGAACATGACAACATAAGAACCTTGAATTCTACTCATTTTCCTTGGTAATAAAAGCTATGTCTAGACCACTTCTTCAATTTCCTTGCCCTATGATTTCACTGCAATGACCAAACAGCATGAAAGATTGTTTTATTACTTTATGGCAGCTTAATTTTGCTTTGATGCATTTCTGCATGAATTTTCCAGGAGAAAAAGAATGGGGAAAAATGCATGACTACTTTAGCAAGACCAAAGATGAATAATTTGGTATGAATTAATGAGCATCATTAATAACAATTTGAAACACAACCTCCAACAAATATTAATACATAAAGTGCAACAAATAAGAAACTAGAATAGCTGTCTAAGCCCACCCATTGTGAAAATAAGTTAATCACTTTATTAATGTTCAACTTTTTTCTGAGAAACATTTTCTGGAATAAACCATGAATATTATTGATATAATTTACATCAGAATAATTAATGACAGTAGAACTGTGTAACTGTGATTCTAAATTCTTTCTAAGTATGTTGAAGTCAATCCCAATTTAAACATAAGACCCAGACATTGGAGGTCATTGCCCCTATTATAAACGAAACCAGGCATAACATCTCTCCTTTATGGCAACTTCACAGACCAACTCAATTTCTAATTTTAATCCTGCATTGTTGGCATAATAAAATGTACTTATTACTGTCAATTCACTTATCTAAATCTATATTATTTACAAGTAAATGTCTTATGGGTGATCCAAGCACATATTTAAAATCAATAATTTTATAATACTGGACTCTGAATCAGATAAAAATATAGAACATATAGACAGTGGAGCCAATAATCAAAATGAAATTGAATGAGGATCAGAGATCCAAATGCCAGAAAAGGTCAACAACATGGGAATATGTCGGAAAAGATTTTGGAGTAGGGCACTGAGCAAACAAATCCCTTCTAAATCAGTTTGTGTTCAAGTTGCTTTTCTCCAACCACAGGGATTGAAGACTACAGAGATTTGGCTGAGTGAGATGAGGTCATTTCTAATATATGAGGATGGGAAAGGGAATGAGTCTGAAGCCAGACTGGACCTGGCAAGAGGTTTTGAGATAGTATCTTGGTTTTCAAACATAGTTAGATAAGTCAGTTGTCAGGAGCATTTGGTCCATGTGGTTGCTTGCAAATGAATAAAGAAATTATCAGTGAATTAAGTCAAAGAGAGAGGGACATTCAGAAATGAAGTACTAAATCATTTTTCTTTATTTAAAGATGATAATTAAATAATAAAAAGTTCAACTTTTTTCCTACTCTTGTCCAGATTTTAAACTCTCAAGGAAAACTTTCTCTTCTCCAAGTAGAACTTAGGTCAAGACATTAAATTGAAATGACTATTTTCTATAGGGTATTTTTCAAGCTTTCTTCATACAGGTCTCATCTTTTATACTGCCAAGATAATTTTACCATATATAGCATGTAGCATAAATGTGTGTACAGAAATTGTTTGTATATAATGATGTACTCTTATATGTATATTCACATACTTAGAGAGCATACACTGTATATATTTATATAATTTAGCTTACATATATAAATTATTTTACAGATTCAGCATACTAACATACACTTTAGAATTTCAACATCAATTAATATTTTTTTGTATTAATACCTCAATTTATATTTGTTATATATGCCTCAAAAGCAATCCCAGACTAAACTTCCAACTCTAATGATGCTCACATGGCATAAAAATATGTGGACCAAGGATAGATACACATTGCATATACATATAGTTACTTCTTACCAAATGGTATTTCTTACATGAACTGTCTTAGGAAAAATAGCCTTGTGGCATCCAATAATGTGTCAGTTATTTTCAATACTAGGACTGTGTAGTTGTAAGGTAAATGAGTTGATCAGGCTTTTCCTCCATTAGCCTTTTCTGATCAGCCCCTGTGGTGTTGTGCCATCCCTGCACCAGGACCCAGTGATTGTGCACATGTGTGAGTGGGCTCACCTGGTGTAGGAGGTGATAGGGGAGTGGTAGGGGAACATGAGTGAGAGTACAGGGGAGGAGAGAAGAGAGAATTCTCTTCATGAAGAGAGAATAAAGAAAGTCAGAGACAAAAAGAAGCCATGGAAGAGCATGAAGATTCCTGGGGGGTTAGGAAGCTGGCCTGCCTCCCAGCTCCTGCCCCCTACCCTATCCCTTGCCCCTAGAGACCTGGCCCTGGCCCTAGCCCTGCCATGCCTGGTATGTCTGTGTAATGACTAGAACTAATAAAATACTTACCAAGAGCCTGATGAATGTACTACAGTTGGCATCACAAACAGGATGGTTGCCCTATGGTAGCTATTGCTCAAAAATTTTCTGTGAAACTAGGTATCATTCAGGGTTTCAATGTCCTGAATTAACTGCTGAAACTCTCTGCTACGTTTGACTCTTTAGTCAAAGCAGGCTGAATTACAACACTTGGAGTGTGAAAAGTGGAAAAGATTTAAACTAGCTTTAAATTCAAAGAGGAAAGATTAAATAACAGTAAAAACAATGTTGAATTATAGGCTTTCCTCTTCTCCTTTCCCCTCTCCTTTAAGAAAGAATAACACAGTATTTACTATGCTGGTTGGAATAATGAGAAGAAATGAACTCGTTGTTTGATCTATATAAGGGGATCAGTGAGAGAAGCATGGACAATGAATGAGCCAGTGAGAAAAGAGGCAATACAGGATGGTGAGTTAGAGGGGATGATTTAGGGAAAGAGGTTAAAAAAAAAAACACTTTAACTGAAATTGCATTGTGTGTAGAATAGACTTAATTCACTCTTTGCTTCCATTTTGTCCTCTCTTACTCCAAAAAATTACAATTAAATTATTGAAATATCCTCACGGCTGACTTTTTAGAGAGTGGTGTTTTTTAGAGAAGGGTGTTTTTATTCATTTGTGTACTTATTTAACATAACATTATGCTCAACTTTCTTTCTAAGTGACCAATTTTTGCTTAGGTCCCTTATGCCTGGCTCGCGTCCCTGTAACTGAGGTCAGGTCCTTTTGCTTGAGTTGGTTACTGAGGTGCTCCACTATGAGGAAAGAGGGAGAGAGAATGGTAGCCAAACAAAACCAGACTGAGAGAAAAAGTATATAAAGTTTCTTTTAGGAGAAAAGTGAACTCAGGAGTGTTCATTCAATTTCATGGATGTGGAATAAACAGTGACAAAAGTTCACGGCCACCATTATCATCAGATGATCTGCAATTCAGGTTTTCAGCATTGTGCTTTCAAAGGCCTCACCCGACCTGTTTGCTACTGCTGCTGAATTCTCAGAGAACTTTGCTCTTTTCTCGGCATTTCCTTCCATCGTACCTCACCCCCAATCTGGCTTCTATTCATTAAATCACAGAACCCATTAGTCCCAGGAGCTTGAGTTGACATTAGAGCACATGTTTCAGACTAGAAATTTTCAACATTGACATAATATTCAGGATGGATTTTTTTCAGCTTTGCTTACCCCAATTAATCATATTCTGTGTAATTAAAAGCTTTTCACCCACAAACGACTTAAAATGTTGATTCAATAGCTTATAAAGCAAAATAGTCTATTAAAATCTGTCTGATAGATAGTTTCCCTTAATTAAAAGCACAGAGTACACCTGGCACATTGTTCCTTAGCTTGTGGCACAACCACATGTGAATTTACCAATAAATCATGTAACTGGAAAATTTTAAAGATCACTTGGCGGGTGGCATCTTTGCTTTTTATAGCCTGCTATGAATACAGTTTAAAGTTCTTTCCCTTAAATGACACAAGTACTTCTAAAATAGGCTGTTGACTGACCAACACAGGACTGAGAAAAGGAATCTAGAACAGAAACATGACCAAAAACTGAACTGAAAAAGATAAATTAGATAGAATTAGTTTACTTAAGCACAAAGTCTTTCTCCTTCTTATTAATCCTCTGTGTAGATGCAAAGGACACTTGCTTTTGTACGACTGGGAACACAAGCATATAAGGAGTTAAGGCTTTATATTTAAAAGATAAATACAGTCCTGTTTTCATACTGTGTTCAAGAAAAGCATTGCAGGTCCAGTTGTTAGGCTCAACAACAATGAGCAATAACTTCACAAATCAAAAAATAAAAGAGAAGGAAAAGACTCTTTCTGTCATTTTTTTTATTCACTCTGGCCAATGAGAGATGACAAGAAAGCAATACAGTTATTATTTACCAGTGTCTTGCAGTTCTTGTGTGAAACTAATCCCTGTTCAACAAAGAGTTCACTATATGTGGAATTGACTGGAAGAATTGTAGTGAAGTCTCACCATTTGGAATCTATGCCAAAGAAAAATGACGTGGATAGCAAGAGAAACTCAACAATCACAGGACAACATGAAAGAGATTTTAGCAGCTTTTAGTCCATTGCTTCTATATTCCACAGCTGCTCTTCCTCTCCAGGTTTCAGGTCAAAAGCTAAAACAATTTTAATTTAACAATCCTTTAAACAATTTTTATATTATCTTGAAATATTTAGGGTATACTATTATCAGCAATAGGAAAAATATATAACATGAAGAAGCATTGTGAATATATTAACTTGACATTGACTTGTTCAGACTTGGGAAAAATCCAGGGACTTCTATTCAGCCATGAGCAAGACTGTGAGGGGTACAATGGGCCATGGATTCAGCAGAGCCAGAGGAGAAGTGAGCACAGATAACTTTACTGTCCTGTCAATGGCCAGGTACCTCCACCCAGTAAATGAAGATACAGTAGCCTCTGCCATAGGGATCCTAAGGCAGAACGTCCTTGGTGGGTGTGAGAGGTGGTGTTCGCTTGGCCACAGATGGCCACAGGGCATCAGCACACTAATGGAGTAAATGGTGGTGATGAGCATGAGAGTATTTTGCTCACCAGCACACAGGATACATCTCCAAGACACAGGGGAATTGAGGGCATCACAATGATCATCAAACCCATTACTGAAATGTAACAGATAAGATTCATAAATTCTAGATTTCTGTCTTGTGTAACATAAAGCTAATGTTTATTTGGAATTCACTGATTGGGTATAAAATTCAACAACTGCAGGAAGAAGAAGACATTCATTTCTTTGGTCCATGAACACACAATGGCTGTTGCTGTCAAACACAATGCTCCTTGAGCATGACAACTGATTGTTCATCCCACATCGCATGAATGTGTCACTGGCCACTAATGTGGATGAAAAGTCTGTTGGTAATTATTTGAACCTAGAGCTTGACTCTGCTTTACATGTAAACTCTAAGCACATTATTCAGTTTAATATGCACTGAACTGTGCAGAAATATATTTTTATAGTCAAACAAGTCAAACTGTGCAGGAATGCATTTTTATAGACAAACAAGGGAACACTGTTTTGTTTATAACTTTCTCTACAGTTATTCCCCATTTTGGAAAGGCACACCACCAATGGCAATTGACCTATGGAATCTTAGTTTCTCTATAAAACAATTGTACCAATATGAATTTATAGCTGTCACATTCATGGTAATTCAAAATAAAAGTGGGAGCACTGAACTATTTCATTACACCCAATGGTATCATTATGCCAAAGTATTTACATAGGGGGTTACAAATTATTATATTATAAAACACTTTCCCTTTATTTGTTCTTTGTACCAAAAGTTAGGGCAAAGTACTGGGTTGCTGAAATTTTGTGTATAAGTAAGTTGTAGACAGTTCCTTCCAGATCAGTCAGAGTTCAATAAATATATTTACTATCCCTAGGAAATAATACAGTCTGACAGGTATTGGAGGATTCTTTCTGGATGACATAAAAGTGATAGGTAACTTTGAGGTGAAAGAATCTGGAGAGAATGTTGATAGAGGCAAAGAAGTATTTTGTGATCATAATAAGACCATAGTTTTATGCCCAGGTTAGGTTGAAGAGTTAAGCATATATTTCATTAGTCCATGTACACACACAAAGTCTGTCGCTTAAAATCCTGAAAAACATTGGTCTCACCAAACTAGATAAAAGTAGTAATTAATAGTTATCAATGACATTTGCAGAAATACTGAAGCCACAATCATAATAGTTAACGTTTGAGGGTTCTTGCTGTGGGGAGGGGATCTTTAAATATATTAACTCTGTCATTTCTTCTAATATATCAACTCATTCTACCACCTCAGCCATCCTACAAGACCCCCATCATCATCCCTGACTGAAAACAGAAAACTGAAGCAGAGAAGGTGCAAAGAAACTTGCTCCATGACTCTGGGCTTTCAAGCGCCTAAGAAGGGATTCATAGATACCAAGTTGGCACAGCTCCAGCCCTGAACCAACAGCAGATGTGCCATCAGGCCCAAGGAATGATTCATTCTGAAAACTATTTTTGAGACTCATTCATCCTATATTCATCATATATTTGGTTCTACTTTCATTGATTGATCTCTACACCTAGATAAGTGCTAATTAAGTCCTGGCCACACAATAAGTGAATTCTAAAAACCTTTCCATGAAGGTTGGAAGAGCAGCTTCAAAGCCAGGACAACTAAGCTTGGTGCTGCTAAGTGGCCCAGGAGCCCAGACCAAGGCTGGAAGTTATTTCTGTTCTGAGTTCCCCTGGCCCCAGGCACGGGACTATAGTACACGGTTTGTTCAGCTGAGTTGTCTATTCTGCTGCGTTTGGCTTAGGCATCTAAGAAAAGAGGTCACATATGAAAGAGGCAATGAGCACAAAGGATGTGAATTTCTGACTTCCAGGATTCTGCTATGGGATATCCCACTCACAAGCCAAACCAAACCTAAAGCAACACAAACTTTCTTTCACCTGCAGCAAATTCACTTAACATCTGCTAATAAGTAAATATGACAAGTAGGGAATTACAAGGAATATTTTATTTAATGAAATAGCAATAATAAAATAATGATAATAACAGTAATAAAATAGGTAGACAGGTTCAATACCTCATTAAACCCAGATATTAGGTTTCTTATTTTCACTTTTACTACACAGGCTTCATATATAATAAAGCAACCTAAGATTACTGTGAGGTATAATATAATACTTGAGACTTGCTTCATTTAGTTGAGTAGCCCAGGGGTTCTCAAAGTTGCCATTTCTTTATCTAAAGAAGACGTGACAGTTACTTCCCCAGAGATGACTCTAACGGATTTTAAAATATGATGTCAAGTGTTTGACAAGATGTCTGAAATATAAAAAGTAAACAAAATTAATGCTACTACACCTATGAAATAGTCCCGTGACTTTAATCATTAAGTCCACTGTAATTATTTATACAGCAAACCAAAAAAAACGAGCGCTACTTCAATCTGATGAAAGTTCCAGCTTTGACCATTAGATGGTGCTAAGAGAAGTTTAAAGAAGAGAGTCGCAAATGTTATTGAGGCAATGAATCACAATTTTGAATAAGGTTTACTATATAATAGCGTCTATGCTTCTCCCCCAGACAGGAACACCCAACCCATCATCAGAGAGTAAAAAATCTTCCAGAACTACCCCATTCATTCAGCTAATTATACTTCTGTCAAGATATGTATCCTTTTTAATCACAACTTCAACTACAAAATGAAGGATTCTAGCGAATCCATTTTGGGAAATGCATGCATTTCACTTTGTTTATAGCTTACCATAGCTCTCATTTGGGGTCCTTGTCAAGATATTTTTCAATTGGATGTGGCAGTTTGGAAGACATTAGATGACTGTTGAAATATATTGGTCCTAATAAGATGTGTTTCAGCTATTATGACTACAATGAGAAGTTAGAGTAGTCATAATAAGCATCCTCCTTCCATGAATAAAGTGCTATACATTGCACACTTTACGAAGATGGGTGAATTACAGTCAGAAGTTCTCTTTTGTGGGCTTTGTTTTCTGGTGTAGATGGCTGCGAGATACTTGCAAATACAAAGTTAGTTCAAGACTCTGAACCTTCATGAAAATGAATAAACAAAGCCATGAGCCTTGCAAACTTACTAGCACTGACTTTCTTCCATAATACTGACAATTTTTATTGTTGAATATCTACTTCTACCACCAAAAAGAGCCAGAGATAACCTTGAAGTTCTTTACACCATCACCTCCAATGGTAATCTCTCAACCCCCTCATATTTTATATACTACAGAACTACAAATGCATATAGAAGAGATTTTTAAATGTGTAAACAAATGATTCAAAATTATGGCATCATTTACTTTTGCTTATTAACTCTAATCACAAAATAAATTAGTACATTTCAAAATGAGTTTTCACCATTTCAGCAATAAATGCTAGAACCTGGTTTTGTTCTATAACCTTCTTGATCTATTCTTGTAGTCCTCAAATAGCCTAGCTTCAGATGACATAAAAAGTCTGGGCACTTCGGTAAGAACCATTTCATCTATTTGAAGAAAGTTAAGTTTTTCAGGCATTTTACCAGGACTTTAGATTCACAGCTAATATTTCTACTGCCAGTGTGGTAATTCAGGTAACACGAGCATGGAGAAAATATCCCAATTACTGCTCTGGTGATGCATGGTTGAGGAAGTTGCAAACAGATGCAGTATGATATACATGTATATATATATATATATGGCCTGCTAAAATATTATATATAGTCATATAATGTATCTGTGCATAACTTGTAATAAACTATTGATTAATAATACAGGCAAGATAAATAGAATCAAATCCATGACACACAAATGTAGTTTACTGAATTTTTATTACATGATTTAAAGAGACCCTTTATTATTTCATTATTTTCAGTTTCCATGTTTTAACTAGTTGCTTTGAAATTATTTATATCAATACTATTCATTCACATTTACCATATAATTTAAGTAAACAGGGGACTGTTGATGAGACTTAGACAACATTGTGAATATCATTGATCTTATTACCTCTTGCTTTATTGTCTTTTGAAAATCAGAGATAGTCCTCATAATCACATATACTGCATGTGTGTTCTGCAGTGTTGCCCCAAAGGTGTAACAGTGACACAGAATAAACTCTCTAAGTGGAATAAATAAATACGCTGATATGACGGCAAGAGGTATGTTTACAAACTACACCAAACACACCAAAGAAATTCATTTTAAATGCTCTGGCCCAGCTAAAGAGTAGCTCTCTCAGCTAATCAGTCTGTAGCACAACTTCAGGGATGTCAACCAGCTGCTAAATGTTTACTGGGACACGCTGTCCCCTTTTGAGGTGGCCCACAGCCAAATGTCAAAGTATAATGCATCAGCAACACAAGAGCTGGAGACCTTTGGGTCAATGAGCTTGGAAAAGCTTCTCCCAAAGATAAGAAGAGTGAGTCTCCTAAGCTCACATGCATCCAATGTCTCAGTGCCAGCAGACACCTCTGAGCTCTCATCCCACCTATGGCCAGGCCTGAGCACTCTGTCATCTATCTCTAAGGCACACTGACAAGCTTGCCTTTTTAGAAATGCCAGATGGAAGAAGAATTATGTAGATTGTAACTACCAGGTGATAGTAAACCACAGTTATTTTGTTCCATTCTCTAAGAAATGAAGCAAAGTTAGGTTATCATTTTCCTGAACTGCCGTTTGATTTTGGTTGTGATTAATCTAGACAGTTAAGACTCACAAGCAGATTGGGACATTTTAGGTAGTCAGATGGTGTCAGCAATTGCTGAATTTGCATGAGTCAACAGCTTCCACGAGATTCTGAGTGGCCTGCAATGGTGTCTAAAATTCTCACTGTTAGAACTTTTCATTTGGGTTGAAGTATTTACTGTGTGGGGGTGGAGAGGATATATATTTGAGAGAAGAGAGTATAACAGCACTTATCAACTTATCAGATTGGCTTCCTTTGCAGAGCAGAGGTCAGTTATGAGAGCATGTGAGCTTTAGGGCTCAAGGGAGGACGTAAGACCCCAGGACAATACAGAAAGGCAAGTTCCCACATAGATCCACATAGACTGGCAGGAGGTACTTGGGTAGCTGGTCGGCCATACTGAACCCTAGAACTTTAGAAGAGGAAAAGATAAACATTCCCTTAAATTTTACTGGTTTTATCATGAGAAGTCAATATTCATCAAATGCCTAGGCATGGTGGACAATCTTGTTTTTGTCTATCCAATATCTCTTTTTTTAATTTGGGGGGTTGTACCCTCTCCAGATGGCTCTCACAGAATTATCAACACAGTTTCTGTTTCCTCTGCTCACTTCTATAGTTGTTATGTGCTGAATTGTGTCTGCCCAAATTTATATGCTTAAATTCTAAGCCCCAAGACCTCTGAAGCTGATTGTATTTGGATATGATTAAGTTAAAATGAGTGCATCAGGGTAAAATCAGGGAGCAAGAACACAGTGTGCTGATAGAGAGACAGTGAAGGGGGGACCCTGGCATGAGCAGGGTTAGACTAGAGACCAGGGGGAAACAGAGCCTACTTCAGTCTTGACTGGGATCTCCTGAGGAGGTCAGCAGAGTGAAGGGGTTAGAAAAGCAGGCTCCAGAATCATACTGCTTATGCACAGATATTTTATTAGAAGTGTGAGGCTATAAAAGTCATCTAACTTCTCCACACCTGAGTAAATCAGAAATAATGATATCTTTCTCATGGAGAATTGTAATAAACAGATTAATATATGAAAATATAGATGCATGTGTATGTATAGCTATTTGAATATAACATATATTTTAATTGTTAATATACATTTTACATAGATATTTATAAATAAAGCAAATTATATAAAATACAAAGAATGCATTATATCATGTAGTATGATATACTATGACATAATAGTATAATTATAGCATACTATATAATCATTATATATATAATAATAACATATGATGATATAGTATAATATTGGGATTTTTTAACTACTCAAGTAGTTCTTTAACTTTTTTTTAAACTCAATCATAACAAATATTGGCAAATATTCTTATGCCAATAAATGTGTATTTCCACAATTCTAATGTCTTCATAGTCTTCTGTTGATAAATATATAATAAATTTTCCATATCTGAGCTGCATAGTACCCAGTATATAAAAATAATGCCTAAGGAACGTATGAAAAGTTATGTAATTTTACTCTTTATGTATTTTCACTAAGTTTATACTCATTTCTTTTTATATGTATTTTCTATTCTTTTTATAATGAATACATTTTACCAGTATAAAGAATAATAAAAGGGAAAGTTTTAAAACTTAAGGAAAACTTAATTCCTTAAGAAATTAAGAATGCATGTCTGGTTATATTTTGATGTTTATTTTCATGACCTGCCCCTAGGAGTAGCCAAAATTCTAAAGAAGATACAGGAAAGAAACAGAAGAATATTTCTATTAACATTCATGTTTTACAAGTAGAGAGAAACACAACAGTATTTTCCACCCCTGCTGACTGCTATTAATTGTCTCCATTCTAAAGTTCCTTATCTAGACTCATGATTCCTAGACTGAATTCTCCAGAGCTTTTGGAGGGGGTCAGGCAGAAGTCAGAAAGTTGCCTAGTGGGAGGCAAGAAGCAAAAGGAAGAAAAGAAAGAGCAGAGTAAATAAAGAAGAGATGAGACTGCTGACCTTGATAGATCAAAACAACTCCATCTCTTCCTAAATTAAAAAGGGCCGCTAATATTTTTTTAGGTTCAGAGTTTATAAAAGAAAAAAATCCACTGAACATGCATGATCAATGCTCTTTCTTTCTGACTTAGGTTTTCTGGCCAAATCTCAGACACCCTCACTTTTTTTCCCACAGGATCCATGGAGAATGAATACTGAAGCACACTAGTCAGCAAGAAATATTGGATTTATTTCCTCTGCCCTGAATGCAGAACCATTGAGATGAAGAAAACTGCCTAGGGAACTAATCTATAAGAAGTACTAAAACATAAGTAAAGAGAGAGAACTCTCACTATTGTCTTCCTACTCCATCCTTCTGGCAGTCAGCACATAGCTTTCTTTCTAAAGAAATGATGAACAAATATTTCAAGACTTTTGGGGTGAAATGGCACAAAAATATGTGCCTATCTAAGAGATGCCTATTTCCAATCTGCATGAATTCATGCATACAAAAAGTGGGAAACTAAAGCTTGGTGCCCTACTAAAGCTTTGTGCATATTTAGTATTTTAATATTTCTTTAGTTATCTTTTAGTTGTGAATTCCTTACTGCTCAAAATAGTAATTATACCTATGAGGAAGACTGTATTTCAAACTTTCCTGCCCCTGTTCTATGCCTCATGGTACCAACTAGGTATTGGGTAAATGGATAAAGCAATGCAAAGACTCTCTGAACATCAGTATTCCCACCTTTCTACAACCCTAAGCTCATCCATTGACAGTCTCTCTCATATTTCAGTTAAAAGTGTTAAAATGACCGTTTTATGCCAGGAGCAATGACCATGTACTGAAATTGGAAAAGCGAAAAATAAATTCCTGCCCTTAGGGGGTCTCCATCTTTGTGGGGAGACATATACGAGATTTGGCTGAAACTGAGGTTTTCATATATATAATGGGGACATAGAAGATGGAAAAAACAAATTCATGATAGCAAACAGGTAAAATTGACTTGGAGATATTTTTGAGTAACAATAGTTCATATTTTCCATATAAAATAGATCCACAAAAATGTTGTAGCCATTATCTTTGGTTTGGGGTATCCAGGATGTTCACTTATTTTTTCATATTGTCTACATTTTTAAAAGAATATGCTGAATTTGGAAAGATACTTTCCTTGTCTGTCCTGTTGACTTTTCTGATACCTGTGTTTAAATGACATGTTAAGCTCCGTTTCCTATGTCTAACTTATCTAGCCCAAGTGATGATTGGTGAAGACTGCAGGAGACATGCTTTTACAAACCATATCCAACCATCAGCACATACTGCTGGGTTTCTTTAAAAATGCATCCTGACCATGAAAAGAGACTTCCCTAAATACTGTGTTGAATTTACATTAAGAACTATCATATTTCCATCAGCCTTAGAAGATATGGAAATGCTTTTAATATTTTGCTATATTGCAAGTATCTCTTAAGTATTTTTCTGTTTTTATAAGTATTCAGAACAAAATTAAGACAGGTTGCTTTAGGAGCTATTAGCCAGATGAGTTAGTAGTGGTGATTCAACTGACAATTGGAGAAATAGTATGATTCCTTCCATTTCAGCAAGTGAGGAAGACGTTTTAGAAGGAAAAAGGGCAAGTGTGTATGATTTTTCTCCTGTAGTTATTGTATAGGAGTACAGAAGTCAGATTGTAGGGTTATTTTTTCTAAGCAAAATATATATATATATATATATATATATATATATATATATATATATATATATATATATATATATATATATATATA
>PVHY01003096.1:0-33077 GCA_004024945.1 Uropsilus gracilis | reverse complement strand
TTAATGGCCTTGGGGAAAGTCAGAGAATTAAGCGTACTGAAAATATCATTTGAGGTTCCAGGCTCAGTGCTTTGAAGGAATGAAAACCCTGAAAGATTTTTATTATAGAGTGATGAATTGGTTTCCATTTTTATGGATGCAGTAGTTCTAAGTGATGTGATATGAGTTACTGAGTAAGGCTACAAAAATGGGAGACTGAAGAGAAATGAAGAGGTCATGGATGATGAGACCAAACTGCTGCCTGGTTAAGATGAAAAGGTGATTTGTATGGACATAAAAATTGACAAGAATGACAGCAGATTTGAAGTGAAGAGGAAGAAGTTAACCAGGTGACAAATTTCCTATTGAATTCGTTGAATATCAGGAGATTGACATGTGAATGGACAAAGAGATCAGCAATCTCTCCGGTTCCAAAGATTATACCTTTAGCGCCATGGGCTAACCCAATGGCCAATAGATCTATGAGACTAAGTTTTTTAGGAGAAATCCAAGTTTTGTTGTCCTCAGAGGTTATTGCTTCACCAGAAAATGAAAATTAGAATCACTAAGGGTTTAGGAAAAAGCCAAGATATATTTCGATTATAGAAAAGTTTGGAATTAAAGAGGTGGGAGAAGTAGGCCACTGAATGGAACCATAATGGAATTACACGGGGCTGAGAAACATGAAGGAACATTTTTTTAAGTTTCCAACATTGCAGCATTGCCAGGTATATCTGGGTGAGACCACATGCTATTGACATATACCCTCCTCTGTCTTCAACTCCTCATCTCTTCTTAGAGACCAAATGACTGATGCTATAAATCATGAGTCCATAAATTTGATGTTGGGCAAAACATTGCAAACATAGAGATTATCTGGCTTAAGTTTCTTAATTTGTTCTGAACTTGTAACCTCACATACCAAGTCGCACATAAACATTTTCATGTGTTACTACAGCTCTAAATAAAACCTACCATGGGACCAAGTCTAAATATCACAGGTTAGTTGCCTCATTACTTGAACATCACTGTTTAGTACCCAGATAGACTTTTATGAGCAGATCTAATACATTCGTTTTATTTAAATTTTGAAATGGGAGAATAGTTGGTCATAGGTAAGACCACAGATTAGATTTGTTCAGGGGCAAGGCAGGAAGTGGGAAGAGCATGAGAGAATGCTGACTTGGCCTAAACTGATCATGGAGACATGAAGGAAAGTCCATATAGTTGATATGCTTGGGTGTAGAGGACTTGCTGATAAACTGAATGAGATTTGAATGCACTTCTAGAAACTCTACCAATTAGAAATTCATTGGGTTTGTAAGCTTCTTTTATAAAAATGCAAATGCATCTAAGAAGCTTATAACTAGGGTGAGGGTGTAATTTAGCCTGAATTAGTTCCATCAGCTTACTTTCTGATATCACCTAGTTGAAGTCAGTCATACTAAAAAGATGTGAGCTTTACTTGAGAGAAGAATGTTTTGCAGAAAGGAGGATATGATCATATGGGGTCTAGGGGGTAGATCTTTGGGAAAATAGAAATAGGAAGAAACACACAGGAGACATAGAGAGGGGATATCAGCACTGGAGAGCACAGAGAACAAGTGAACATTGTTCTTCTTTGAAATCTGTCTGATTGCCTTATAGAGATAAGTTCCCCTGAGCTTCTCTAGTAGTGGAAATGTTCCCATTTCTTGTTTGAAGGAGAACAGTCCTCCAAGCTATAGCAGAGGGAAGGGAAGAAAATGAAAACTGTAAGAATCCTCAAATAACATTAAATAGTGACAATTTCCAGGGTACACTGTTTATTCAATTTAGGTCACTGAATTTCTTAAGAATATTTTAGTGATATAATATGATTAACACAAATTTTTAGACTAGGATAGTAAAAGCAATCATCAAAACCCAAGATAAAATAACTGCTATTGGTAAGGTTTGAAAATAATTTTAATGATGTTGTTTCAAAGATTTGTTTTTCTCCATGATTTAGTAAATATACATAATTTTTTAAAGGCAAGTCTTGTTTAGATGCCACAAAAGGGGTTATTTTGTTTGTTTTCTTTCCTTCTTCATGCACTTAATGTATTATATGCAAAAATGAGCACATGGATCTTAAAATGTTCAAGATTCTATCTTTGAGTACTAAATCTGGTATATTTCAAGCTTCACATGGAAGTCAGTGCTTGAGAGGCAAAAAAAAAAAAAAAAAAAAAAAAAAAAAAAAAAAAAAAAAAAAAAAAAAAAAAAAAAAAAAAAAAAAAAAAAAAAAAAAAAAAAAAAAAAAAAAAAAAAAAAAAAAAAAAAAAAAAAAAAAAAAAAAAAAAAAACTACTGGAAAGAATGAGTAATAACCAAAGTTTGGCACACTCCTAACCAGGACCTCTTGGAGAGAGATACTGCATAAAACGGAATACATACTCATGAACCAAGAAAAACAGTGTTCTGATGTTTTGTTTTCTACTTCTAATTCAAGTATGGGAAAGACAATCTTTATCAAAAAAACAAAAATTAATAAAAAGCATTAGCAATACATTTAGGCCAACTGAAGATTGCAAAACTTTTTTTTTTTTTAAGCAAAACATTAAACAGCAAGATAAAAATAGATCTTCATTCCAGCCAGTAAAAATTTCATGGATTCATGCCCTTCGGTGTGAGTCATCAGTTTAATGGCAGGTACACTCTGCTGACTATGGAAGGGAACAGACTATAGTAGCCTTACTTGCTGTCTTCAAATACTACTCTACATCTGGTCAAAGCTGTTTGTCCTGCCATGCTTGCATGGCCCAACCACATTTACCAGTATGATCAGCCCTCCTTTCTTAGTGTCCCTGTGTCTACCTTCTGTTGTTGAAAATCAAACTTGAGACAGCATGTCCGTCTGAAAAAGTCACAGTGGAATCATGGAATCTCAACCTTATTGATCACCACCAAATGTCACACTTTTATAGAAAATGAAACTGATGACAACGATGTAAAAATAAATAAATAATTAAAATAAAAACAAGGCGCCATAATAATACATGAATGAAAAAGCACACGTATGCTATGTTGTTCTAAAATAAAAAAAAGAGAGAAAGAAAGAAAAGAAGATGAAACTGAAGCAAAACCTGGCTCTCGATCTTACTCAGAATTGTAAAATGATTTCACTTCAGAGCTAGAACCTGTCAGGGTGACTTCTCCATACATCTTTCACACTTCAGTACATTTTGCCGAGACACTGATGATCTTTGTACTGAACTACCTTTTCAAAGATATTTATATAGTGGATAACCTTGAAAGATAGAGATGGTACCCTACTCTGGAGCAAAGAGAAGCTTTTGTCCAATATAACAAAAATAACATCTCTCTCTGGGACAAAGGACAGGCACATTCACTGTCCATTATAAAACACTCAAACTCCCTAAGCTTGGAGTTCTTCTGTTGAATTGCAAGCTACTAAGTACAAAAGTGTCACCTAGCTTCCTAACACATTACCCTGTGGGAACTGAGAGTCAGCAAATGCTGAAGTCATTTATATCTAACCTAGGCTTCTCAGATTTTCTGCCAGCTCCAATGAAACTAGAAAGATGAGTGTGTGATTATACATAGAGTGAAAGCTCAGCTGTGTCACAGTTTTTGACAGAAATATACAATTATAGTGATAATCATATAAAAAAGGAATATTACATATGAAGAGTTCTTTTTCATTTTTCAAATCTAGGTTGATCCAGTGACCATTTTTGAATATTATGTGTTAGGTTTAATATATGTTTCATTATTCAAATCAAATTATACATACTTATAGAATATGCTTATATTTCAAACTAATTCCATGAGAAAGAGGTTTTATTTTCTCATGAATAGTAGTATTCATATTATTTATATTGTGAATAGTATTCTTATTATTCTTATGAGAAAAAAAACACACCAACACCTAAACTTAAGCTACATTGGCAATAGGGAACAGAGCTAGAATGTCTACCTTCAAAGTTTCTGTTTCGTTTGTCTACAACAAATAGTACAGCTTAAGACAAGGACCATTTCACCTTTAAATCTAATGGGTAACTTATACAGTACTGTTTAGTTTTACTATCTTATTTTTAGTAGTATTATGATTATGTTGCCTTCTGATCTGTGTTTAATATAAATTCAGTATCCACAAAAAAAGCTTTTTAATCTTTTGTATACTAGTTTATATTATATACTGTGTATTCATATAAATATTTACATACAACAAAAGCTCTTGTTTATAAAGTTTAAACCAGAAAATCATTCTTAGACATTTTCTTTTAAAGTTATACATTGAAAAAAAAATTACTTCAACTAGAAAAAGATAATATCACTGGAAAATAAGTCCATTTAAGATTTTTATTTTCCATGATTATCTTGTTACTCACAGAGACAAATAGAGAGTTAATACATAAGACAGAGTGAAGAAAAGACTACATATGTCTAGAATGTATGAATGTCCTTGTGAATAAAGAATGCTGATGACAATAAATACCCTTTAATTTTATGGAAGCAACATTTATAAATACAATCATATAATCATTGGGAAATTTTTAAAAACTGGTAATCCATTTCTAACAGTAAATGGTCTTTCACTCCTTTAATTCTATTCGCCAACCTAATTTTAAAGAAAATTAATGTTCTTAGTCAACCATTTTGAAATGTAAAAAAAGAAAAAAGAAAAGCATATCTCAAAAATATGCAGACTCTGTTTAAAGTATCAACAGTTTTTCCCAGATAGCCTTAAATAAAACATTTCTAGATAATGGTTTCATTAAAATGATTATTTCACTTGCTTCTCCTAAAACATCTATAATCTATAGTGACAAAATAAAATTTAGAGATTATGGGGTCATTTATAATTGCCCTCTATACCAATAGCTACAAGACCAGATTTATACAACTATTATTTATTTTAAGCTCATTTCCTAAATTGAAAGTGAAATTGATGATTCTTTTTTACTTTATTTTAATCCTTGGTAAATGACTATATAAAACTGCTATTTTTATGATAGGATATGCCAATAGAGTGGTTGTTTGCTGTGGAAGCAGAAATTCATGAAAAAACTGAGGGGAAGATACTAGTTTTCTGATTTCACTAAAATACAAATTATTTTTAAACCTAATTAAATCTATGCAGATCTAAATTTTAATTATATGGTGAAATTCTTTCTAGGAGCTTACGTTAAGCAGTAAATGGGTTTTAATAAGAAATCTGAGTAGTCCTTTCATGATGTATTTTAAAGTGGGCTATAATATCACCTCTGAGAACTCATGTACCATCTGATGATTTTTGTCCTCTGCTCTGAAAATCTATGAGGAAACTAGAGATAAAAATTTCTGTTCCAACTTTCACATATTGTCCAGACATAGAATTTACTCATTCAGCATCCTGTCTTCAGTTCACATCCTGAGGGGATTTCCAAAAAAACGAAGTAAATCTGTTAGGATCAGAATCACATAATCATGAACAAATACATATTTTTTAAACTTCAATTTTTATGTAATGGTGAAGTGCTATAAAGTCACTTTTAAAACAAAGCAGAAATTATTTTAAAGGCAAACACAAGACAAAGAAAAGGAATAATACCCTAGAAAGCAAAGGTAAGAAAGAAAAATCAAGCCTGTGCTTATATTCGTTATTATCAAGGTCTTACTGCTGACAAAGCCAGTGGATTCTGGAAGATTTGTGATAGTGGAATTGATAGACAAAAGAACTAAATATGCTGCTCTGAGATCTTGGCTGAGGAAGCCTACATATCTTATACATTTATGCATAAAGAATCAAAGGAAAGATTACCTGGAAATCTCCTAATTATTTGACATAATCCTTCCTTTCTGCAAAGTTGGTGCTGTATTTCTGGTAATATGTTTACCTGAAAGGAATGAAAAAGGTCCTAGTGAGTTAGAAATTCACAAATGCTTAAACAGAGGAAATGCAAAACTCCTAGAGGAATATAAGGAAAATACTACCAGCATTATTTACACCCTTGCATGTTAACACTCACATACAGCACAGTAAGGGATTTTATGCGATAACATGAAGTAAAAATTGCTCTTAGAAATCTTCAAATCGTTTGGGAATACTTTTCAAGACTTTGGTGCATTTCAGTCATGAGACACCAAAAACAACAAGAAGTTTATTTTTATGGCAGATAAGGTAATGCAAATATTACTTTTTTTTTTTTTTTGGCTTTGATTTTGCTTTGGCAAAAAATGATGAAAACAAAGAAAAAAAATACTAACCATACTTCAAAGTCAACTAAATTTTGAATTTCTAAAGGTGATTGAATCTTAGAAAGTGGTAAGTCTGCACTAAATGTTTCAAATTTTCATATATCATTTTTACTTCATGCTAAAGGACATTATTTCTTCAAATACAAAGCCCAACAACCACAAAACATTTTTAAAATGTGTCATTAAAAAGCTTCATGAACATTATCATTAATTCAAATATATATTTTAATGTATAAGAAAGAGACTTAAGTATGCTTAAACCTCTACTCATCTGGATTTACAGATGGGTTAACTAGCTACTGTCAAACAATTTTCAACAATAAAGCCAAATATGGCAAACCAGATTTTAAAACCAGCAGAAAAGTATTGGAGTAAATTAACTTGAAAATCAGATTTATGTTTGAGAAATTATTGATTACTTTCAAATCAAATGACACTCAACTAATAAAATGTCATATTTCCTCCACTGTGTCCTTTGATATGACTAAAAAAAGGAGTTCAGCAGCAGGTAGAGAAAGGAGGAAAACAGAAATAGGTCGTCGTAACCTTGATCATATCACTTTGCTTCTTTTTTTCAGTTTCTCCATTTGTCAAATAAAGCACTTAGAGCCTTTGATCCTTAAACTCCACTCTTCTCTAAGATTGTATCAATTTAATAGTTCCATCAGAAGTTGTTTTTTTAAAAATGATTCATTTAAAGTGCTTTGAAACAGAGCATCAATTAAATATCTCCAACCCCAGTAAGCTTGGTGATTCTATTAATTCATTTAGCAAGTCATAAACTTCAGCTCAGACCATTGTATGAGTGAAGGCTGGGCTTCAGCAGAATCCACCCTACGATTCTGCACAAGTACATCCCTAAATACACCTTTTGAAAGCCCACAAAGATAACAGCATCTTAGTGTGTTACACCCTCATTATCCTGGGAATTGAGAAAGATTGTAAGTACAGTGCACTTTAGATTGCAGGGTGTCAACATTTCTCATGTTCAAAGTGAAAAAGTTCAGACCCAACAAAGCAAAAAAGGATTTTCATATAATCCTACAGTGTTCAATTCAGAACTCCTAAGATATATTGGAGGTACTGCAAAAGAAGAAAAAGTAGTCCATTGTAGAGGTTTAAAGTCCTTTTTTGCTGTTAATACATGAAGAGCTTTTCACAATTAAATACTGAAAACTTCAAAAGTCAGTAAACTGTAACCATTTTACTTCCTATCAGTACAGATCACTTAGGTGCTCCTGACAAAAGAGAAGGACCAAGAAAGTGAATCAGCTTTAGAAAAGTAGCACTCAAGTCTATGTCCTGCCATAGGTCCATACTATAACCTCCCAATCCTTGAAGCCTTTGGAGCATGTGATGTCATTGCTGATGTTTAAAGCAACTCCTCTCCCAAACTGAAAGGAACAAATGTCATTGTAAAACAGGTAACAACAACCAAGCTAATGAGCACAAAGGATTTAGAGAGCTGCTGCAAAGACATCGTGCAGCCTGCACAGATGATAGACAGAAGGACAGGTTTCAGGATCACACAGAAAAATAACTTTTCATGTGAGACTTTGGGTCTAAGGGATGAACTTGGGCCAACAGGATGAATGGACTCAGAATCATGAAGCCCTTGTCTCAGGAAACCAACGTCTGCACAGGGAAGTGACTACTCCCTACACTCACCCATCTGATTCCTTTTTCCCCCACACCCACCCAGTGACCACTTCCTGTACGTCTGCCTTCAAAACATATCTTTGGATTTCAGAGTATCAGCAGGTGGCATAACCATAGTGAGACGGGAAACCAGAAGCATCATCTCCAATTTACTATGGAACTGAACGTCAAAAGAAATGTCAAACTGTATAGCTGCCCAAAGAAATGAACACTTTGAAGGACTACATTTACAGGGCAGATCACCTGTATTGCACATACTCTAACATTTCTAATTGTTCGCCTACGGTGTCTCTGTATATTCTAGTCTTTTGTAATTATTTTTATGTATATCATAAAATATACAATTTATATCATTATTAAGTAGAACATCAAAGAAAAAAAATTTTTGAGACTAGATCTCACTATTTTTGCCTGTGGAACTGCAGGCTCACGTTGCCCAGGATATCACAGACTCAAGCAATCCCCAGCCTCAGCTTCTTAGGTAGCTGGGATTACAGGCATGTGCCACCATGCCCAGCTATATGTTTTTTTGGAACTAGGTCTCGCTATGTGCCCCAGCTGGGAGTCGAACCGCAATCCCTGGCCCCAGCCATGGCTTCTAAGCTGCGGTTTAAGGCATGTGCCATCATGCCCTGCCCTCACCAAAGAAATTTTAACTTGAATTAGCTGCTTTTAACATAGCTTCTTCATGTTTCAATAATTAGTTTTTAAACAGGCTTTACTTGGGAGGAGCAGTTTTAGATTCATAGTAGAAGTGAAAAAAAAAAAACCACAAAGTTCTCTCATATATCCACCACTTTAGTACTGATATAACCCACCAGAATGATACATTTATTACACTTGCTAAATTTACAATAACATTATCACTCAAGTAGTCATTTTTATTATCAATTACTGATTGATTTTAGATCTTAATTTCTTCAGATGCCTGTATTTCTTGGTTTAAGTTTTCTGTATACTTGAAAAATTAGATGTATATAAAAATAATAACTGGATCTGAAACATGATATTTCATATTTCTTAGATCACATTAGAAAAAGGAAATGTACATTTAAAGATCAAAATTCAATTCAAAAGTACCTTCCATAATCCTAATCTGTGGTAATTTACATCTAAACTGTTTTTATGACATATGTCAGAAGCAAAAGTAAAAGACCATCCTGACTTCAAGAAATTCCATCAATGAGAGCAACAAGTATGGTATTAATTGTAAGCATTTAGAAAGCATTTATCTATCATAGAAACAAAACCTCATATCATTGTTCATTAAGAAGAGTAGATATATTTAAATTCAGACTATTTATAAAGTATAAGGAAATATGGCAGTGGGGATATTTACTTTGATCACTTACACATTAGTCTACGGCCATACCACCCTGAACGCGCCCGATCTCGTCTGATCTCGGAAGCTAAGCAGGGTCGGGCCTGGTTAGTACTTGGATGGGAGATAATGACACATTAGAATGTATTTTTGGGAGCTGCTCTCTTTTTTCACTAGATCTGCACACAAACATTCATCTTTTATTTTATCAAAAATCAGACTTTCTTTGAAAGTCGTTCAGTATCATCCACAAGGAAAAGAATGGAATTAGTGACAAGAGTCATTAATTCTTCTTTCTCTTCAGGTTTCTCACACAATTGTTCTGTCAAATTCACCTGAAGAAGTCTCTTACACTTTAAAATAAGAGTCATTTCAGTAGTTCTCAGGATTCCACATACTAAAAACAGCATCCTGGTTTTAGGAACTGCTAATCCTACAAACATTTAGAGCCAGGAATGAATCCCTCTGCTCTTGAAACACTAGAACCTATCTATTAGTGGGAGATAAAACCCCGGTTACTAAACTTAGTGTTATCCCAGATAGTGCACCTCACTTCACTCTCAGCATCCCAGGAACCAATACAATTTTAAATTCACAATGCTTTCCTGAGTAGAGAAACTCCTAGCCATTTACTTTCTCCAACAAAGCCTATGATCATTTTCATTAGCACCTAAATTACAAAGGTCTGATGTCATTAGCCATTCCCTAATTAGCACAGGTACCTTTTCTTTGTTCATTCTAAAGTCATTGAAACTCTACAATATCCCCAATATATTTGAAGCAATATTTGCTCATACATAAAGAAATTGATTTGAATATTTACTCGTATATAAAGAAGTTGATTTTTCATAAATCAAGTATGCTCCAAAGCAACACTTACCTGCAATGATCCATTTTGAACTCATTTATTAATAGTCTTTAGAATAGATTGTGGATGCAGTGGATAGACATTTACTAAGAAAGGTTCTGTAACCATGTTAAGAAAAGATTCTTAGCTATGGTTATGGTTAAGAAAATAGAATTTGAAGTTAAATTGAGTTTGAATCTGAATGCTTCATCTATCAGCTAAAAGTCAGGCTATTTTATTAACCTCTCTCTACTCAGTCTCCTCATAGGTAAAGAGTGAACATATATAAAGATGTCAGCATTCAGAATGGTCCTGGGACAAGTAAAGCTATAAAAATGTTGGCTGTAATTGTCATTTCTACCTACATGACTCAGGTTCAGCTCACATCTCACCACCCCAGCAGCTACTCCACATGTCACAGCCCCCTTCATCTCATGTTGATAGTACAATAACTGGTATCCCAGTTTTGGTCCTGACCCAGTGGGTAGCTTATTTCAGCACTGTAATGAGAATAATTTCATTAAAATGCAGATGGAATTGTGTTACCCTTCCCCTCCAAACTTTTCAATAACTGCCCCCATCCCACAAGAGTGAAAGTGACAGTCTTGACAAGAGTCCCCAAGATGTCCTCCTCACTAAGCCCCCAATGACTCCAGGTCACCTCTGCCCTTCCTCCTTCTGCACTTACTCTAATCATGTGAGACTCCCTGCAGTTCTCAAACAATTAGATATACTTTTTCCTTGTGGTATTTTTGAGGAAACACTGTGGAATGAGTGGACTTACCCTACCCTGGCATGAAAGATCCCAGACTGCCACTGTCATAATAAAACCTTTTCAGGTCCTCTCAACTAAAACTCAGTCTCCTGATATGATCTTTCCTGATCTGCTTTTCTCCATAGTATTCATCACCATCATCATCACCATCTAATGTTTCACCATCACATATTTCACTTTGGTAACATGTATACTTTTATATCTAAGAGCCAGTTGAGAGGAAATAAAATCCTAATAATAACACACCAGCATCCAGATCTTAGCTTCAAAATAGCAATCTCCAGTAGGAATGAGGATTCATGAGAAGTGGTTAATACAGGGTAGGAGGCAGGAAATATACAAGATGAATTTGGAGCATCGGATAGCACTAAAACTTAACCAAGTGCTCAAGAAAGGGACACATAGTAAAAGTGCATGGGAGGAGCTAACCTGTTGGAATAACTGGAGCACCAAAATAATAGGATTGTTTTGGTTTATAACCCAATAGGCAGAATAACTATAATGAATCTGAACTCAGACAAATGATTGAATGAATGGATGGATGGATAGATGAATGGAAAAGAACAGCTCTTTCTTGCAGAAGAACTTCAATTGACAATCTTAGAGGAAATGAGAGAAATAGAAATTCATCATTAAAACACAAAAACAAAAATTCTTATGGATAAAATCTACCTATGGATTTTAAAATGAGTGGTCGAAAGTTTTAGTTGTACAGGATATTTTTACAATCTAAAAATAGCTCATCTAGATATTTATTAATTGATAGGAAGAAAATAACTCTACAGTGAAAAAACTGGGCAGATACCATCTTAAACAAATGATCAAGATGGACATCACAACTCAAAAGATGTAGGGATCACTCCCCCTAATATTAGACACTGGACAGAATACATTCTTTCTGCGTTACTCCTGCCCAAAAGGCAAAAGCTTATGAGAAAACATCAGACAAATACAACTTGAGGGACATTCTACAAAATGGCTGACCAGTACTCTTCAAAAACCTCAAGGTTATAAAAGAAAAGGAAGGATTGTGGAATTGTCACAGATTGGAGACTAAAGAGATATAGAAGCTAAGTGCAATGAGGTCCCAGTTAAGGAATCTGGAACAGACAAAAAACATTAGTGAAAAAGCTGATAATGAAATGTGAATAATATCTGTCATTTAATTAATACTTAGTACCAATACTGATTTCTCAATTTTGATAAATATACCATGGTCACATAAGAAGTTAATAGTAGAAGAAGCCTGGAAGAAGACAAGTAGGAGAGCTTTGTACTAGTTTTGTACCTTTTCAGTAAATCAAAGAGTACTTCAAAATAAAAGTAAATCTAAAAACTCAGCATCATTGGCACTGTATTTTAGAAATTCTACTTTTACTTCCCTTGTTCACACCTCCCATATCACTATCCCCATTGCCATAACTGGTTATTCTGTTGTGTTCTTTTCTTATCACATACTCTACTAGTCTCCCATGAAAAACTTCCTGTGAATTTAAAACTAGCAAGTATCTTGGAGATTTTCCAGTAGATAATGCCTTCTCATTTCAGAAAAAGGAGCTAAAGGTTGCAGAGATTAAATAAAGTGTCTAAATCCTTTATCTAGTGAGTGCTGGCACTATACTGTGCAGAAAAGCTCTAGAAAGAAGGCATGCGAGAGACACAGAGTTTACATGGGTGGCATTCTGATACCCAGGTTGTCAATCATGTGTTTGGGGGTCCAAAAAGCATAGAAAAAAAGCATTTTCCTGTTCTATGCTGAATCCTCCAATTTTAGGGAATATGATGAACTGCAAGAGCTTTAGGGTTCTCAAGGACAGGGCAGCTGTGGGTGGCAACCGAGGCAGAGGACATAGCATCACAGAGCCATCAGTGGCAGCCACAGTTCTAAGGACTGGTTCCCAAGTGTCTCAGTTACAAGTATTGAGTCTCGAGCTGGAGCAGGAACAGGACATGGTACACAGTACACAAGGGATACCCCTTAAGACTAAGGAAGAGCTGTATTACCCAACAAATCTCAATAATATTGTCACTGTAACCTCACTTATCATCATCAGCTGGTGATTCAGCTGGTGACCTGTGACTGTGGATTACAGAGAAAATAATAAGTAATAGGATACAGGAAAATATAGAACTACGAGGACTTATGGAAGTAAAAAGGTAAAGAAATTCCATCTGAAGTGGGTGTTAGTGATGCTGAATCTTACAGACTTAAAGAGCTGACTTTAGGCTAAGGGATCCTAGCATGATTTCTTATTCTTGACATGATCAATATGTTAGCCCACATAATTCTTTGTTGCAGGGAGCTGTCTGGTACAGTATAGGATAGAAATCAAGCAGCATTTAGTGGTCTCCCTGGTCTTTACCTATAGATGCCAGTAGCATACCCTCTTTCCTAGTTATGACAACAACTTGTAAACATTGCCAAAAACCTGGGAAGAGTTGAAAATCATTGAGGTAGACAGAGATGAGAAATGGCATTCCCAGCAGACAAAAGAGTAAAAATAAAGGGATGTCAGAGCAAACATCACATGCCAGGGAACAATACACAGCTCAATATATCTTACAGCTAACTTACAGCCTAATACTCAAGCTAGCAAGCAATAAGAGGAGGCTACTCTCAGAGAAGGACCCATTCATGAAG
The DNA here is from genome assembly GCA_004024945.1 of Uropsilus gracilis. Lineage (NCBI taxonomy): Eukaryota > Metazoa > Chordata > Mammalia > Eulipotyphla > Talpidae > Uropsilus > Uropsilus gracilis. The sequence goes on along the minus strand of PVHY01003096.1, from coordinate 19,631 downwards.
AACTTGAATGACATATGACACATTTAAATAGGTGCTGTTCCGTCCACATCTATGTTCATCTGCCTTAGAAATCATGAGAATCATTTTAATGGTGACATCTTCTGTTCTTTGACCTTTGACTACCAGTGGGCTTGAGTAAAAGATCTTGCTAAGAAATTGAACAGGGGGAGTAAAGGGCTTATATACTTATCTTTCCAACTCCTTCTCTGCAGGGTTATCATTTGGCAATGACTCTCTTCTCCAAAAATCATGGCTCCTTTTCAGGGACCCTGCCTTTTTAACTTTAGCTCTCATTAAATTCAGCTATATTATTCCTTTTACAGACTTTTTTTAACCAGGGAAGATAAAATCTTACTATGTTTCTAGTCCCAGGTGACTCTGATCCGTGTTTGTTTCTCTTATCCTGCTCAAATTCTGTGACTGGTCCCTTCATTAGTTTCTCATCATTTGGACCCTTTGGGGGATGACATTTGTTTCCTGCTGGGAGGTACACTGTTACACTGCAAAGATTATAGGGTTTATCCTACAGTTGATGGAAAACCATTCATGATTTTTACCATGGGTGTGAAAGGAAGGTTAGTTCAGGACTCTTATGCTTCACGGTGATAACAATGAGGAGGATGGATTTCAGGGGTGAAATACCTGTTACAGAAAAATGAATGACGATAGTCTTGGTCTCACACACACACACACAGAGAGAGAGAGATTGTGTCTGTGTGTGTATAGAGAGAGTAATTGTCTGAATAGAATAAAGGTAGTAAGTATGGAGAATAAATAAGATATTTGAGAAATATTTAGGGATTCAAACCTAAGTATTGGTGATAGAAAGCAAATGAAAAAGGAAAAGTTCAAAGATGAAAGTCATATTTATATCTCAAGAAGGAAGATAGTGGTTAATCGTGTTTATGCCAACAGAACAGAAGCTCTGCAGAGTTTCTAAATGCTAGAGTAGTATGAATGTGCTGGAGAGAACAGAAATCATTTCCTCCATGTTGACTTTGAGGGGTGACAGACAAGTGGAGGTATTCAGCAGGCTGTTAATCATGTAAGCATCAGAATGGATAGTGCTTTTAATTTTACATGTAGATTTTGGAATCATCACCTACAAGTGGGATCTGAAATTCTGTGAGGGCAGGGAACACTAACCTTGAAAGAATGAGCAGAAGAAAGGTGACTGTGAAGAAAACAGAGAAGGAATGGTCAAAAACATACCAGAAAAACCAATGGAGTACTTAGTTCAAAGGTTCAGGGAATAAAAATTTAGGAGGAGGGAGAAGTTATCAAGATTGCCAGTTACAGAAGTATTAAGTGATCAGGATTGCCTCTATAATATTATATATATTACCACTAAAAAGTAGCTATTGCTCTCAATGTTTTTCTCTCAGACTTGTTACAAGCATCAATGAGAAAATAAAAGTAACGTTTCCAGTACAAAGTTAGTGCATTACAGGCATTTCATTGTTTTTTAAGTTAACTAGTATAAAATTCTTTACAAAAATTCACACACTATAGATAGTAAATACTGAATATCAACTTTAAAAATAAATAAAAGATTGTGTATACTATAGTTTAAGATATTAATTTAAGTTGATAAATGTCAAAGCAGTGATCTAGGAGGAAAAATGACTACTACATTGAATGAACATGTGATGATAGTAAGCAACACTCTGCAAGCTTCTAGGTCAGGTTTTGTGCCCTACTGCAAGCTGGCAGTATTGGCAGCAATGAAGCTACGAAAAATCCTAGGAAACACTGGCAATCATTTTCTGGTACAATATATAATGCATGACCAGTTCGAACATCCTCCATAAATGTAGAGTTTCCAATATTTCAACACATTTAGATTTTTACAATTATAGAAAAAAATACATCAGTATTCATATCAACAGAGCTTTTAAATTTGTGCACGTTTTGAAAAAAAATATTTACCTTTTGATGTAAACCTAAGTGGCACATGTCCTCCCTGGATATACAGGGTTTTCCACCAGCTTTCCCAGAAGACAGGCAAATCAGCAGATCCCAAGAGCTCATGTCATCTAATAGCAAAGAGCATTGAGAAAGATAATCAGACTTTTTGAAGGCGCTATTTACTTCTTCAGGTCAAATGATATACTATTTAATTATATAATTATAATAACAATAATCCTGAATATATTATGAAGAGCCAATATTCAAAATAAACAAAATATAATTTCTCTAATTTAACAGACCTAACATTTTTAGATTTAGTATACTATCCTGGGGGAATTTCAGTTATCTAAGGAATATAACAAAATTCCTTTAAGAAGCTAAAATTAGAATGTTATAAGTCACTAATCTTATATATTTATAAAGTCTAATTTGGAGATTAGGAAGGATTATTAATATGGTCTTTTATGGGTAGGAGATAGCTGTGAAATCAACTAATATCTTGCTCTGGATTTTGGTATCTCCATTACTTTTTATAGATTTTAAACATCAAATATACTTTTATATGATTTCTTATCAAAAAAATTGAGTTAGGCAGAAAATAAAACTAAATGAAAAGTTTAAAAGGCAAGTTTTGTGTATAAGAAATCTGTGATCAAGTTATAGATAGTGAAGTTCAAATCAAAATACAGACTGACATGAAGCAAGTAATATTTCATTTCTTTCCCCAAGAACAAAGTTGTCAATAAATCACAGTAATGAGCAAAACAATCTATAAAATATATTATTGCATAACACTTGAACATTTTTACATTAACATTTATGTATAGATATATTCATTTCTTTCCCTTATTTTCTTTTATTAATGATTTTTTATCAACATGATACATATAATTAGTACATTGAAAATTTGTTAAATAAATGAATGACTCATCCATCATAGGGTGATAAACACATTACTTCAGAGAAGTCACATAAATAATTACTTCAAAAAAAAAAACAGAAAAATACCACTAAGTAATGTATAAAAGAATTGTTACTACTTTGGGACACTTTTCCCATTTTTGGATGAAAATCCAGTTTTTAAAATTAAGAATGTTAGTACAAATGACATCATTTGTTCATCAACTCTGAAATAAATATTCTTTCAAACAACTCTTTATGCCTGATCTTGCAAGTCATCACTTGCATTAAGTACTAGTGACTTTTAAAGAGCCAATAAAACCAAACATTTCCTAATTCTATCTTTTAAAACTTTCCCAAATATGAAAGCATAACACTTTCAAAGAAGGGATTTCTAGGAAATAGCAAAGAGATGAGGAGTGGTGACAGATGACAATTAGTAATGAAATGTCATTCACTCTGCACTCATCAAGTCCTTTTCCATTTTACAAGCCCTGTGGTATCTGAACTATTGGTTCCCCAGCTGGTAACTGTCCTGTGGCTGGGAGAGAAATTTCTGTCAAAGTAAGGGTCCAGACAACAGAAGTTAAATTCACCTCTGAGCTCTAGTCAAAGATTCTCTGATTGCGTCATGTACCCCCAAGGTGGTGGAAGAGGGCACAACAGTTCAGAGAGAAAAACTAGTGCAGGCCATCTCACCCATGTGCTAATCTTCCCATAGACTTGGAGAGTTTTTCTTGTTTCAGACTCCCTCACTTTGAAGGGCACTAGAGACAGATTCCTAGAGACCAAACCAAATACTCTACAATGATTCCAATGATTCATTTTAAACATACACCAAACATTTCAACTGAAACCTTTTGATAAAGATTCAAAGGGGAAAACACAAAGCGTGCTTTTATTCGAGATTATTTCTAGCCCAGTAAACACTAAATCTGAGAATAAACCTCCTATCTTAATATTCCTGACTAAACATTTTAAGATAAAGACATGCAGGAGGAGAGAAAGGGATTTCAAATCACAAATTGCATTGTTTGGATGTTAAAAACAGAGTATGTTTTACTCAGAGCACACACACAATTTCTAGCATTGAAAGAAAGAAATACATATTTAAGCCATAAATGTTTAGAACTGGCAGACACATTTAAATAATTCAAAGCATTCAATTTATTAAGAACTTCCTAGAAGCTGAACATTGTACTGGAAATATAAAAACAAAGAGCGAAAAAGAGCAATCATTGCCCTCTGCAACCTGTTCAAGGGCTCTAAATATTAGGGGGAAATTTGAGATAGCATATAAAGCATCACACCATTTCTTGACATTCAAAAGGTTACCCTTCATCTCAAAATTTTAATTAATATTTCAATTAAAATTCAATATTTTAAAATATTGACATTTAATATTTTAATCACAATCTCCCCTTTTAATGAAGTAAAGTATAACTGAACTCATTTCAAACCATCACTTCATATTCTGCTTTCTACCATAGTCTGAAAAATGCTATTTCCACTCACAATTCCTATTGTTCCCCTCACTGAAGTCTATCTCACACTTTAAAATTCATCTCCTCCTTAAATATTTAGCAGACCACTTTATTTTCCCTCCATATTTTTCTTCAATATTAGAAGTCAACTCCCTGCCAGAGCCCCAACAGCCCTCTCTTAAAGGAAAGGTTTTGTTCCCTGACAGGTACTATGTCTTCAGACTTAGTTTGAAAAACTCCCCCAAAGTCATATTGAAATGTAGAAACTGGGCAGAGAACAAAGCACATTCAGTTAAGAAAATCCCATTTAGAAGTTAGCCTTGGAACATTTGGGATTAAAAATTTGTGTCTCAGCAATATTACAAATTGCTATAAACTGTGGTGCTTTGGAGTACAGTTAAAGCTGCTGAAATCATGAGACTTTAGTAGGCAATGTGCAAGGACACAGGGAGAGTTGGGCAGGCATGTGGGGTGCATTTGGCTTATATGGGGTTTGTTTTGTTTTTGTTTTCACATTGCCAAAATATAAATGTTGGCACTATTTACATAAAATCTCTTCAGCCTTCACTTAAACACTGGAAGCTCTGGAGACACTAGGTCCATAATCTGCAAGGCAGAAACTGGCTGGAGATGAGCTCAGCTTTCCAGTCCCTAATTTGCCAACTCACCCTGCCTGGTTCTAACCCTGCCTGGGCTCTGCCTCTCATGGCAGCGAAGAGCCCATTCCTGAGCTAAAATACTGGCAACCTAGCATTCTACAAATTGCTCATTTGGCAGTGATGTTGCACATTTTTATTTTGCTTTTTATATGTTGCATATATTTTAATGGCAAACTTGTTCGATAGGTAAATTTGTTTTTTGAGATGACTACAGGCAAGTTGATATTTGGCCTATTCACTTTTATTTTTTTGAGTTAACATAACTTTACAAAACTAATGGGTTTCAGGTGTTGAGTTTCTCATCTCAGCAACGGTATACCTCACACCACCAACCAATGCTCTGTCACCACCAACCAACCAATTAGCCTCCACCTATCCCCCCTACCTCTCCTCTCCGGTAGCCACTATTCTGCTGTAAGAGGCTAAGAAATTGTTGTTGCTTTGTGTATTTGCCTCACCCCCCTCCATTTTATTCCACAAATGAATGAAAACATTTGTCTTTTACCCTTTTATTTCACTTAGCATGATTTTGTCAAGTTCCATCCATGCTGTCACAAATGGCAGAATTTCATCTTTATCGCTGAGTAGTATTCTATTGTGTTTATATACCACATCTACTTTATCCAACCATGTATCATTGGTTACTCATTACTTCTCTATCTTGGATAGTCTAAATAAGCAAATCATTTTAAATCAGTCTTTATTGAGGGATGCATATATCTTCTAAAATGTGTGCTTTCATATTCTGGAAGTAGGATTGCTGGTAGGTTAACCTTAAAGGTTGACTTTGGACTTCTGACTTAGCCAAGTTCCTCTATATTGAGTAAGGTCACTGCAACTCAAAAGACATTGGCTATGTTAAAGTTGGCAAAAACTGAGATATACCTTCTGAGAATGGTTTCCTCCTCTTCAGAGCCAGGAAAAGTCAAAAGGCACCATGACCATCTTTTTCATCTGTGTCTCTTTTCTCAGCACTAAAATGGCATAGGTCCTGGCTCCTATGTGGCTTGGTCTCATCCCTTTCTTGTTTGCCCTCTACCCTTGGATTTTTTTCTGTATTCAGCCAGTCTCTAGATGCTGTCACAGTTGTGAGTAGCCTAGGACACCTCTTTCTAAGCATTGGAACAAACACTTTCGGTGTCTCTCTCACTTGTGTTTCTTCTGAACCCAGAGGATTTAAATGAGTGCTAAGAACTAAGAGGTCAGCTTTGGTTTTGGAACAAAACAGATAAACTGGAATGGTGGCTTCTTAAGTTTTCTTGGCAGGGGTTTTTTTCCCCTCTGCCAAGAAAACTTAAGAAGACCTTTTATTAACCTAGTTCTGTAGAATTCCCATTAGGATTTAGGTACCACAATCACACCAGCAAACAAATAGTAGTAGGACCAGTAGTTGTTGCTGCCACAGTGATAGTAATGATTTCAATACTATACAGTTCTTAAGTACTTAAATACACCAAGTTATAGTGTCAGCACCTAGCATTTAGATTTTTGGATTGCAATATAAGTGGTGCCTGCTATTAACATTTTGATTCTCAAGGCATCAATGTCAAAGGCATTAATCTCAAAGAAACACATTTCTAGCTACACAACCAGATAAAGATTCAGCCAACTACTCTTTCTCTTTTTTAAAGAAGACACTAGTTGACTTAGATAACTGGCCATCTGATCACTTGTTTTTCCGTTCCTGCCCTTTAATTCCTACTTTTATGTTAAAATTCATCAATAAACAATGGCATGTGAAATACGAGGCACCTCCCTTGACCCCAATAAAAGCAGAACCCTCAGACCTCTCTCTCTCTCCCCTCACATGACCACTGTGGGGTCTGGGCATACTGTGTATGCCTTCCAGGACCTGGATAAACCTTACTTTTCCGAATTTCTGATGCTGTTGCTGTGGTGCATCTGGCATTAACCATGAAAGCCTCCAGGGTCAGATGCAACCGCAACACTGGATCTTTACAGGGAAATGTCTGTGCGGGCTGACTGGGCACCTAGGTGGGAGTCTCCAGGTATTTCTACCCAGTAGCATGATTATTGATAAGTTGAGACTGTCCTCACCCAGCAATAGCGTCTCAAAATATTATTAGCAATACCATTAATAATTGAAGCAAGTTAAATTTTCATATGGAAAAGGAGGGTGTATTCAATTGCCCATATACTCAGGAACTTTAGATAGTAACTTGACCTCCATTTGCTTTTAAAATCTTTTTAGATTTTTTTTGTTTGTTTTTGATGGCTAATATGATTTTTTTCCCAGTTACTAAGTACCAGAATGGGACTAGCTCCAAGATGATGGTAGTCTAAGCCTTAAATAGAGGTCAGACGGCACAGTTCTAGGAAACAGGATGTGGATGTTTCAGTTTCCATTCCAAATCATGAAAACATAAAAAATCTGCAGGCATCTTCCACTGAACTACAAAATAAAACAGCAGACACCACCACTTGCGATCATGGCTTCACAGTGCTGCTATTGGAAACAAAGAAGACTCTATAGATATTTCAGAAGTAAATGTCAGGGTCCAGTTTTATTGATGCAGAAATGAAACAACAGACTATAGTTTCTGTCCTTCTCTAGGTGCTGTATCAGGAAGGAGTGAACATCTCAGTGCTGAAAGTAAGAGCTATTTTTAAAGGTGTTTTTGTTTTTGTTTTAATCAAGCATCCGCCCTAAAAAAGTGAGGTTGCCTTTAGAATGTTTCCAGTCTCTCATAGGCAGGCTGCCATGAAAAGCAAACCATCATTTCCTGGCTTGCAAATGACCTGCTTCATTGATAAGATCTGCTGGATTAGGATCAGTAATTCAAACCAGAGAACAACAAGAGTTCCAAGATAGCATTTATCATATAAATGCTGTTTAATCTCAAGGAATGGCAACTTCAATTTTCTGGCATGCTTTATAGACTCTAAGAATATTATGTCTATTCCTGCTTTATTTTTCTCTGTAGAATTTGTCATCATCTGAGAGATTATTTATTTCTTTTCTATATGTCTATTGTCTGTCTCACTCTGTTTGAATGTTAGCTCCATGAAGACAGAACTCTCTATTTTACTTATTGCTATAATCTCAGTGCCTTCAACAGATATTTAAGAATATTTAAGAAATATTCACTACATAGCTGTTAAATGCATAAATGCATGAATAACTGAATGTGAGCAACAGAGCGATAGTTGTAACTGCATCAAAAGGATATTGCAATGCTTTTGGAAAAATTAAGAATGAAAGTAGTATGAGAAACATTTTTTTAGGATGTAAAAATATGTTTTAGTTCTTAGTTAATAAAGATGAAATATGTTTAAGAAAAACAAAATTAGCCATTCATTGTGCTTAAAGAAATTATAAAAACAAATCACATGTAGTTGTCTCCAAATCTTTAATATAATGTAATGTAAGGGTGAATACATATTTTCAAATTCATGTTTTTGGATTTTTTTTAGATAAACAACCAGAAATGAAATACCTGGGTCATAGAATATTTTTATTCTTGCATTTTTGAAGGATCTGCATGTTGTTTTCCATAATAACTATACCAGTTTAAGTATTCCCTTTTCTCCATATCCTCCCTTGTTGCTTTTTGCATTTTATATAATTCACAGAGATATGAAGTGACATTTCACTGTTTTTTGTTTTGTTTTGTTTTTGTTTTTGAGACTAGGTCTTGCTATTTTTGCCCGTGGAACCGCAGGCTCTCATTGCCCGGGGTCCACAGACTGAAGCAATCCCCAGTCTCAGCTTCCCAGGCAGCCGGGATTACAGGCACATACCACCACACCCAGCTATTTTTTTGGAACTAGGTGTCGCTACGGGCCCCAGGCGGCACTCGAACCGCGATCCCTAGCCCTGGCCGCTTCATAGGCTGAAGCTTACAGGCCCGAGCCACCGTGCCTGGCCTCACTGAGGTTTTGATTTGCATTTTCTTCATAATAAGTGATGGTTAACATCTTTTCATGTGTCGGTTGACCAACTATGTCTTCTTTGGAGAAGTATTTATTCAGATACACTATACGTTTTTAAAATCAAATTGTTCATTTTTTGTTGTTGAGTTGTATGAACTATTTACATAATTTGGATATTTTTTTATTTTATATAAATAATATATATGTATATATCTATCTATCTATATCTATATGTATATATCTATATATATATATATATACACACATACTTCTTCACATCATTGTAATCCCCAGGGGTCACCAACCTCCTCCTCTCCTTGGCCTCTCTAGCTGGTACCCTCCTACCCCAGTTGTGTACTTTGGTTTGGTTGTCCATATATCAGTGAACCATTTGGCTTCTGCTTTTTTTCATTCTGACTTGTTACTGCTAACATGATTTCTCCTAGTACATCCATGTTACCAAAAAATCATCAAATTTGTCATTTTAAACTAATATTCCATTATGTATATATGCCACATCTTTTTCATCCAATTGTCTCCAAAACATATTTGGATATTAACCCCTTGTTAGATGTATGATTTTAAAACATCTTCACCCATTCAGTAGGTTGCCTTATATTTTGATGACAGTATCTTTCCTTGTGCAGAGCTTTTTAATTTTATATAAGCCCATTTGTTTTTTACTTATTGGAAAATTTTCTGTGAATATATACATTAGATTGAAGTGAAAATATTTATAAAGCATGGCTTAGAAGATAAACTTGTCAAAGAGCATTGAGTATGCATAGGTAGATAAGTCAAATGTATTTTATTTACTTAGTTATTCACAGGGTTAGAGTTTATATTCCATAAGGACAAAACTGGGGTGATTTCCTAAAATTTATTTTCTTTTAGCTTGAGATACTGAAGATATTCATTTTTAAATTGTACATAATATCTGTTTCTCATATGACAGGAGAGTATTTTGTATGTTTAGAACTCATTTGTATTACCTTCCCCTGTGTTACTAAATTATACAACTTTTATTGAATAACATCTTACATCCTATATACCTACCCTTTACCAACATTAATAGATAGTGTTATATTTATGAATAAATATGAATTTATTAATAATAAATGAGGCTCTATGCTTGGGTCTATTATTGAATTGTTTGATAAAGATAATCACTGTAAAATTCTATATTTTTCCAGCATCTTCAAGTTCATTAATCAGTTCCCTTATCTGTACTACTAATATAATGGATTTATAGAATGGTAACATAGCACCCATAATTAATATTAAATTTAAATTTAAAATGTTACATTATTCTACATAACATTGATTATAATAGACATTAGATCTTTACTGGACTTAATAATTCAATTTCAATTTTAAAAGAAATTATATATACAAGTTCTTTGATGAATCATAAAACCCGGCCACAAAATCTAATTAAAGCTGATTCTTTATCCCCAGTATATACGGTCATTGATTCTGCTCATTATTCCTCTTAATCCATATCCACATTCTTTAAAAGGTGATGATGAAAATCTTGTTTCACCAAGAGAAATTCTAACCTATTCTCTTCCTTGATGTCCTAAATTCACACCAGGGATCAAGCTTACCTGTCTTAAAGCTTATCCTCTTTCTGCCATAGGAGAGGTTGTGAAGATCAGTGAGACAATTTTTGTGAAGAGTTTGGAGCTTCTGAAATTCTTTATATCTACTCATAAATTCAGGAAAGTAATATTATGCTTAAACTTTTGCATAATTTTCAGATTCTTGCTATAAAGAAAATTTCCACTAAGAACATGAAAGAAAATAGACCAGCTTATCCCTATAAAATAAACTCAAGAAGTGTATTGAGAAATATTGCTAAAGTTCTTGCCATAAGTTTTAGTAAATGATATTTTTAATATCCTCATGCCACTTCTATAGTCTTCTTTTGAAGGATAATTGACTGTGTGTATACTTATTTTTTGCTGCTTTTAAGACTATTATTGTCTTTCTGGGGAAAACTCTCGATTATATTTTACAAAAATTATGAGTCCAGAATTCTCACCATTTAAAAGAAATTTTTAAAACTGAACACTGCAGCAATTTAAAAATCAGACTACAACCAGTGTCCAAATAATATATTTTAAAACTATCCTAAAAATAAAAAGGAACCAAACATCCCCAGAGAATGACTAATTCAAAGGTTGGAACAGTCAATATACATAAGATAATCCTAGAGCATCAACTACCTGAAAGTGAGGAAAAGCCTCCAGATAAAAAAAGAAACAAACAAAAGCAATGATTAAATTTTGTCAAAAAGACAAGAGAGCCAGTGATCAAAACTGGAATAATTTTAAGAATAAAATAAATAGTACTGGAATATAACCCAGCATATAAAATATATCTCCATGAATCAATAGTGATATAAGCAACTGAATGGATAAATAAGTTAAAATGAAGAGACAAATCTTCCAAATAGAAAAGTACCAAATAATTTGCCTGGTTACACCAAACTGAAGGAGGTATAAAACAACTTCCTAGTCCTTTTGTATGAACTACACATGACAGCATCCTTCCAAAAACTATAGTATCCAAAAGAATAACTGAAATGGAGGAACCTGACAATCACTGCTGTGATAAGTCATGTTGATGCCCTCAATACAATATGAGAATGATGTTTTCCTCTATGGTTTGGTCCCTCCATCTAATCACTAAAAAGAATAGTAGGCAAATCTCAACTGAGGGACATTTAAAATACCTAACTAGCTCTTCTCAAGATACTAATATCATGAAAAGTAAGGTAATCTGAAACACTGTCATAGCCAAAAGGAATATACTGATATCCTGGATGGGATTTTGGAACAAGAAAAGGCATTAGGTAAAACATCATAAGAAAATCTGAATAAAGGTTGGACTTTCATTTTTTTTCATTTTTAGAAAAAAATGAAATTTTCTCTCTCTGAAGAGAGAAAATAAAATGACAATTGCTAAGTATATGGCTATAGGTTGACAAATCTCATAGTACCAGTGACATATCTCTCATCAAATCTTTCATAGCAAGAATGTTGCATTATAAAACCAATCAACTCTACAATGCAGAAATTGAAAAATAATTATTGTTTTATGCAAAATGCATCCTCCAGATAATTAAATTTTTAGTGGTATTTTTAAACACAGGATTGAAAAACAGATCAAGTTTGGAGTTTGAGGTGCTCCCTGTGGATACCTGTAGGCCCTCAGATTCTTTTATTTTGTTTCCATCTGTCACAATTTCTTTCTAAACTCAACCTCCTTGGTGATTTTATTTTTATCCACCGCTTTAGTTATTGCTTCTTGGTTACTTATTGCCAAATTTACGTTTGTCAACTTCATTAACAGTTATGTTCAAGATAAATGCCCTAAAAGAAAAGAACAAATCTGAATTCATTATCTCCTGCCAAACACCTGTCCCTTCTTCTACTTATCTAAGGTAAAGATATTCTCTCCCTCAAGCTAGAAACCTTAAGGTTATCTTCAAGGTGTAGTTATCTCTTATTTTTGCATCAAATTGATTTCCAATGGCCATCAATTCTAAATTAGAATTTCTTAATATTTCCTGTTTTTTCCAAATCCTACCCCACCCTGTAAGTCTAATATCTCACCATCTCTGCAGTCTGCTACTTAGCCTTCCAACATCTGATTTTTTTCCTTCTCTAATCCATCTATTTATCCTCTATAACCAGTCATCCTTAGCAAAACAACCAAAGTACTTCACATCCTTCCTAATCTAATGTTCTAGTTCTATTTCCTTCAAAGCAGACCCCTCCTTTCCTCTAGCCACACCAATCAAGGTTCGAGGTTCAGAGTAGAAATTTAAGATGGTGGCATCACAAGACCAAAAACACAGGAGCAGGTGGGAGTAGAAATAATTAGCATGGTTGTTAAATGAGCTATAGAGGTGAAAACCTCTTAAGCAAGTATCAGACTGCTATAGAAGGTGCCCAAGACACAGGCCAGAGGTGGGAAAATGAAGACTTAAGGCCACTGTAGAGATTCTTTAGTCCCAACCAAAAAGTCTAGTTATGCCCTAGAAGTCATCAATTTAACAATATATAGCAATTTCACAAAGGAATGAACCCCTCCCCAATAGTACACTGTATCAGAACATGTTCTGCATGGGCAAAAGGCAGCTCTCTTCCTTGCCTGTGACTACATGGGTGTCTCTGTTAACATTATATGTGCCTTTGAGGGGTAGTTCTTTCTATCCACATCTATCTATGCAAGTACCCTTTTCTTTTTTTTTTCATTTTCTATAATAGTTTATATATTATATATATATTTATATATAATATATTTATATATATTTATATATATAATCTTTTCCATTTTTTGTGATTTTATATATATATATATAGAGAGAGAGAGAGAGAGAGTTCCCCATGGGAAAACTTACCATTTGCTACTGAGAGGAGCTCTGCTGGAACTTACTCAGAGACAACCCAAGGACCCTGCTCAGAACCCCACACCACATCAAACGACATCAGATCCATGCCTTGTTGAGCCTTGAAACACCAAGCAATTCTGAATCCCCATATCTCCATCAAGCCGCTCATCTGCAAATGTCAAAATCTGCTTGAAAGGTCACTATTATATCCTGTGTTTGTATCTCCACCTTTTTGAAAGCTTATATTTTGATTTTGCACCACCTCACTTTTACCAAATAACTAGATTGCATGCATTTTCCCTAATGAGAAGAAATCCAAAATGGATTTTTACAGCAAGATCCAAAAGATGAAACTATTCTTTAGTTTTGCTTGGCAGCAGGTTCAAGTCTGGCAGCACCTACTCGGAGCCCTGGGACACAGGGCTGCTTGGTCCCCCAAAACACTGTATACACATTCTGTGTTATTATAACTTCCCTGCTTATACTATGTTAGTGCTGTTTTTGGTTACATTTGTTATTTAGTATGACTTAATAGGTTTTTTTTTTGGAAATCCTGAAATGTTCAAAATTTCTTCCATATTTATTAATGGGATTTGCTCCTTCATTTTATGCCATTTAGACTAAGGATAGGGTTCATGGGACCATGAATTTGGGGTAGCCAGGGAAACTATATGCTGTCTGTGCTATCTTCCCAGACTCTCAAGTTAGTGGGCAGACCTAAAATGGGTTCTGCCATTCATGGCATAGAGACAAATGCACTCTTAGAGCATAAAACCTTCAACAGAAAAGAATTTAATACAATCAGTGCATAATAGAGGAAAAATACATATTATTTCCCAATAAAACACCCAAAATTACCCATCTCCCTATGGGTAAATATCCAGTCAAACAGGTTGGCCCAAAGTGAGGCCACTGAGGCCCAAAAGCTTGCCATGGGTTCTAAGGTATCTTCTCGTGGGAAACCAAATGCAGGGAAGTGGCAGAAGGGACCAGACAAGTCTGGAAGGAAAAACATCAAAACACAAGTCAGCACAAAGGCTGCTGTTCCCAGCCTTCCCACAGTTCTTTCATCAATATCTCTGTCTCTTTCAAGTGTCTCCTTCCATATGCCCAAGTCCCTGCTACAAGTTCAAGGCCAAGAAGCAAGCACAGCTTCTTCGCATGTTTCTCTGCTCCATGTAACTTTTTCAAGTCACCTACTTCTTCCTTCTCATAAGTTTTCTCTCAGTTTTTCCTAGTCACTACCCAGTTATTACTAGTTATTACAATTCCACACTTCCTTGGGTGGGATGGGGAACCTGTAACCTCCTTTTTCTATGGGGATTTCATAGTTACACTCATATTCAGCACTTGCTGCTTCCTTTTGGTCTTTCTAGAACATTTTACACCTGTCCTTTAAATTACTTACATCTTATATGCAGTCTTAATATACAAAAATGGTTCTTGGTTTTGCAAGCTTTTATCATTTGAAAGTTTGTTAGAAATGAAAACTTCAAGCTCCACCTTAAACTTTAGGTCAGCAAGAAATATTAATACAAAATTCCCCAGTGATCTGTAATGCATTGTATGCTTGAGAAGCACTGACACATATATCTGCCCTAGAGTTTCATGAAAGGTCTCACTCACCTTTGTAACATTAGTGTCCTGCATAGAGTGTGTCTTTAATGGCCACGTGTTGAATAAAACTTGAATGTTTAGTGTCAATTGTTAAATACACTGATTTCTGCTCTAATGTCCTCCTTATAATCCTTGTTAAGAGGTTTATGCTTTAAATTGCCTTCTTTTATTACTTCAGTACTTGACACAAATTCTTGACAGACACTCCTTATACCAAATTCTACAGAAATGGCAAAGGAGGTTTTAGTTGATAATTGGTATTGTGACACTTCATTTAGCAAAATATTATTCCTTCCTGTTTTAGTGAGTACATTTTGCATGACTCCTTTAAAACACAATAAAGAAAACCCAGTCATATCTGGTTTAAAATTATATAATAATATACTGGAGACAGCAATCTGAAAGGAGAAAGTCAATGGTTTCAAATTGATTGTAAGAATAATTCCACACTAATTCATTACAGATGAGAATTAAAGCTTGAGAAAATGGAATTCACTAACATGAGAAAAAGAATCAACTCTCTCAAATGGCTTATTTTTTAATGCCATAGGCATTTTAGGATTAATTACATGACTCCTATTCATATCCTTATTTTCAAGTATCTTCTGGAGATATTTATTTGGAAAGTCTTATCTTCTAATTTCAAATCAAGCAATAGTTAAGCTAATGTGTGTGTCTAAGTTCACTCCAAAAATCAGATGTGAGACATAAAACTCAGACTTCCCTGTTATAATAAAATTGACATTTGGGGGGATGGGATTAGGATTAAGTGAGTTATTTTTAAATTACTTAGTGATTGCTAAGGTTTCTATAGCTATTTGTTTAATGAATAGAGCTCCCCTTTTGTCATAAAGGACACTGCATCAGTGACATAATGAATTGATAGGTGGCTGTAGGTGATACATTTCAAATGTAGTGATGAACTTCAGAAAAACAAAATGTGATATCTACATATCTTGCTGTCAATGACTCAAGACTTCTGAATAGAATGCTGTAAGTAATTTCAATGATATAAATGGCATAAACTATTTAGGATAATCTTTACTCCGCACTCGGTCTCTTCCTTTCATAATTCTTCAGTAGACCTTCTTACCATAGGAGGAGGCTATGTTAATTCAACACTCATTGATGGTTTCAAGGTAAGGAAGATCAAATTTCACATCAGAGGTAGGTCTCAGTTAAAATTGACACACATTGAATTATGTATAGCACTTTTCTCTGACTGGTATAACAAATGCATTTGATATTTGATATAGAATAGGTGATATTTTGAGCCCAGAGATAGGAACGTGATGATGTAAGGACATAAGGTGCGTGTTGCATGTGTATGTGTGCTAATGTTGAAGGAATGTGTATTTTTATAATGAGTGGTAACAAGTCCTAGGTGACAGGCATGACCTAACCAGCTAGGCCACGTCTTGTCGGGCCCTAACATAGGTGTTTTAGCTAAGGAAGGGTCAGGGTAGTAAGCAAATAGGGCTGTTACCTAAGATAATATTCATCCATTTCACAATTTTCTTAAAATTGGCCCTGTTCCCAGAATCCAAGGGTATATCAGCAGTGTCTCCTGAGTCTAATAATTTTGTCATCTACAGATGAAGAACGTTTAGGCCAATGTGAAACTCTGCCAAAGACTGTTAAAGAATTCTGTACTATTAAAGCATGTTGTTCTTACACACCTAAGAAGTATATTTTATCCTACATATTTTAATAAAATTCTGCAGAATCATAATTTCCTCACATAAATTTTCTACCTCTCCAAAAAAACTTAGAATAATTTTTTATTTTTCTAATTATTTATGACTCAATTTTATATAAAGCAATCTCATTTCCCTTACTTTGTCCTTACTCAAAATCATTTACTCCATTTCAGACATCATTAACTTCAAGATTTACATAAATATTGTATTATGTATTGATGTTTTAACTTCTATCAAGTTGATTGCCAAGGGTAATATCATTGGCTTAAAAAGTATAAGCATTTAAAATTGTATCATTTTTCCAGATTGTAATACCAAGAAAAAGCTATCATACTTCATATTTCCCAAGCAATGTATGAGCACTTCCTTTCCTAGGATTCCCACCAGCAACAGATGATATCACCAGCATTGTGTTTTATCAGTTATATATGGAAAGTGATATCTTTATAGATAGATATTTATGTCTATTATTTAGATAGATAGCTATTTATAAAGGCAATTTCTATTGCCTTTCTGTCACTATATGCAAATATCATCTCTTTCCTGCTGTGTCTTTCCTGCTTTCTTGCCATTTGGATGTGCTTTCTATAAACTGCTTTGTATTTATGGCCTTTGTATAAAGGGGATTTACAAATAGAAACTTAAATTTAAAACTAAAGCCAAAATTTTATTTTCATGTTGTATTTTATTATGATGATGTTGGTTTAAAACACTAAATGACTTAGAACTACAGGGTTGTACCCCTTCAGATGTAGGTTACCACACCACACCCACCATCAAAGGTCCCATAATTCTCCATAATCATCTACTGGGTTCCATCTCTCCCTTGTCCTCCATTTCACATCTTCTCCTCCTAGTAAACTCCATTCTGCACACATTCCCAGGGTCTTTGGGGGCAGAGGTAGGTGGGTAATTGGTTTTATCTGTTCCTTTACTTTGTTTCTTTATATTCCACATATGAAGGAAATCATCTAGCATTTTTTTTGAGACTAGGTCTCCCCATTTTTGCCCATGGAACCGCAGGCTGCCGTTGCCCGTGGTACCACAGACTCAAGCAATCCCAGCCTCAGTTTCCCAGGTAGCTGGGATTACAGGTGTGCACCACCACACCCAGCTATTTTTTGGGACTATGTCGCGCTATGTTGTCCCAAGTGGGACTCAAATCAAAATCCCTAGTCCCAGCCACTTCATAGGCTGAAGCTTACAGGTACATGCCACCGTGCCGGCTTCTAGTATTTCTTTATATTCCTATATGAGTGAAATCATTGCTCTTCTGATATATTTCATTTAGCATTATTTTCTCCAGGCCTATGTTATGGTAAATGAAAAGATATCATCTTTATATAGCTGATTAGTATTCCATTGTGTTTATACACCATATCATCCTTATGCAGCCATACATCATTGGCACTCAGGCTGTTTCCATAGCTTGGTCATTGACCATAACGTTGACATAAAAATAAGATTATACATATATATCTTTTTTCAAATTAGTGTTTTTGTATTACTTGAAGAGAATAACTAGCAGAAGAATTGTTAGATCATATATTAGTTATATTTTTAATATTTTCAGGAAATTCTATTTTGCCTTCCATAGAAGCTGTACTCTGTTCCCAACTGTGTGTCGAGGATCCTTCTCTCCATAACCTCACAAACACTGTAATTTCTAAAGGCCCAGACTTAAGAGTAGGCATGAAATTATACTTCAAACATACATATTTGTCAGTGAATAGAAAATCAATAAAATTTTGCAGAAAAAAATTAATTGCTGTGCAGGTTAAAATTTCCCTCTTTCGCTGGACACAGTGGCTCATGCCTGTAGGCTTCAGCCTATGAAGCGGCTGGGGCTAGGGATCGTGGTTCGAGTACGCTTGGGGCAACACAGCGAGACCTAGTTCCAAAAAATAACTGGGCGTAGTGGTGTGCACCTGTAATCCCAGTTACCTGGGATGCTGAGGCTGGGGATCGCTTGAGTCCGTGGTACCCTGGGCAATGTGAGTCTGCGGTTCCACGAGCAAAAATAGCGAAACCTAGTCTCAAAAAAAAAAAAAAAATTCCCTCTTTCATTAAAAAGTTTAAATGATGTCACATTTTAAATCTCATCAAATCTTAAAATGTGATAATACCTAAAACTGAAGATCACTGGAGAACTGACTGTTTAAAAATAAAGATAAAAATCATCTTCTTGTAGAGGAATCAGCAAGGAGAACAAAAGTTTTTTCCACTGACCAAATATTTCAGTATTACACTCAAATCTCCAAAATACAATATAAATGAATATAACAGCATTGCATTGTACAGTCACTAGTTGAAAAATTCTCAATATCTAGTAAAACTGTTATACTCATAAAATATGACAATTTTTTTATAAAAATTTTTAGAATGAAGCAGATATGAGTATAATATATGAATCAAATATGGAAAGACAAATATGGAAGACAAATATATGAATCAAATATGGAAAGACAAATATGGTAAAGAATCAAATATATGAATCAAATATGGAAAGACAAATATGGTAAAGAATCAAATATGGAAAAGACAGTCCTCTGGTCAAGCTCTATCACTTATGAGATGCACTTCTCAGTGCCTCCTCTGTGAAACCGAAATACCTAGTAGGTAGACTAGTAGGGAGAGTTCAACGAGCTAATGTATACAAAGTGTATACAGCAGTGATATGAACTAAAAGGGTCACAGATCTATTGATAAGGAAATTTATTAAAAAATTTTAAAAAAACTTTTGATATGGCAAGACCTTTATTTTTTAATGTAATTTTTTTTATTTTTTTAATAAATTTTTTATTTATATATATTTCACATCATTTCAGTCCCTGGGGGTCACCCACCACCTCCCCTTCCCACCCACTCCAGCTGGTCCCCATTCTCCCCTTGTGCAGTTTCATTTGGTTGACCATATATTAGTGAAACCATTTGGTTTCTGTCCCTTTCTATCTGACTTGTTTCTGCTAGAATGATTTCTTCTAGGTACATCCAGGTTTCCATAAATTCATCAAATTTGTCATTTTTAATTGATGAGTAATACTCCATTGTGTATATGTACCAC